>JASUUI010000030.1:0-73361 GCA_030444775.1 Atalantia buxifolia | reverse complement strand
ATGAAATGTTGCTCTCTCAATGCTAAAGATCTTGAATTCCATTACAAAAGAATGTCTCTCTTGTTCTACAAGCTTAATGGATTCAATGAACCTACATCAAGCATGTCTTTCTCGGCTTCCTACCGATGAACTACAACTGACATCCAAAGGCACTAAAACTCACAATCTCGGTCTTGACACTATATCTCTTGGCAAAATCTTTCGATTGCTAAGACATGCCTTTGATAAACTTTGTGAGCAAAAAAGCAGTTTTCAAAGAATTATGAGACAAAGAGCCATTCCGTAGTGCTTGCAAAAACCTTATCTCCGGATCAAGTGCAAAAAGAAAAAGGATTGTGATTGCGGTTCGAAAAGAAAAGGCATTTCCGAAATTCAAAATCTGAATATTCTTCAAAGCCTCGCAAATCCGAAAAGCCTTACCATGATTCTTCAGAAAAAATCAAGTTCATTCGGAGATCGAAACGGAGAAAATCAGCGGATGTTTTATCTGCAAGAAAAAAGGTCACTATGCCAAAGATTGTCCCAACAAACGAGAAAAATCTATTCGGCTAGTTGAACACCTTCAGGCCACCACTGATTATTCTCCTGAAAAAGAAGAGCTTGAATTCTATTTCTGAACAAGAAGAACCCACTGACGAAACAGTGTTCGCACTGGAAGACTCATCTAGTGATTCAGAAAATGATGAGCCTCAAAACATTTTCCATCAACAGTTGTTGTCTCTCGACACTTCTGTTCCCATTCCTTCCATTAAACTCCAAATCTTATAGCATTGCGCTTGAAAACAGACAAAAATGGGTTCCGAGGAACGTTACTGAGTTGCTCTGTTTAAAACGTTAAACACATCATCTCTGCGAGGTATTACGCTACCGCCTCATACGTATTAGATTACTTTTTTCTCAAAATGCAGATTCTTTCCAGAATTACTTAGAATGGAGCTATGTAACGCCTTCCTCAAGCAAATACTCACAGATTCACAGGATCGACTACTTGTTCCGATAGATAAGCCTAATTAGTTTGTGACCTTTCACATTACATTTCCGAAAATCGCACAAAGTTAAAAACAGCATCTACGTCATTTGTATTTTTGTGTCCCATTATCGCTCATCGCCGTATTGCTGTTGGAATTATCATGCCAATTATTTGGGTCGCCAAGCAGCATAGTCGGCAACTGAGTATTCAGGCACCGTTCATCACAACCAAATGTTATACAGTACTCTAGCAAGGTCAATACGCATCGACCCTAATTTTAAAGACTGATGTAGACCGGTGCTCGAGAGGTACCGGATCCTGTAATTTATGCCCACGATATACTCTCTACGATTCCAAACATATGATTTCATCCACCAATATTATACACCTTTACCTTTTGTCAGTGCTAAGTTAAGCGTATTATCTATCTTAATTATTAGCCTGCATGCATGCGCTAATTCCCCACGACTTCATCTTCGCAATTTGCTACTGGTAACATTCAATGTACTGTACGATGGGGGTTGCCGACAGTCGTGGTATTGACCGTGACCCGTCTTCCGTCGAAATCGTGGAAGAACGCTATTTGTCCAAGGTGATGGATGAAGCGAGTCCTCTCCCTCCGGGTTATGCTCATAGAATGTAAATGAGGAAACGTTTGTCGAAAAGGTTTCGTTAAATTCTGTGACACGACATGATTACATACGTGATACTGACTGATGAGAATTAATTATCTCCAACTTCCAAAATACTATCTGCTCCGCAAGGTATTATACAGGTTAGGGTGCCTCCCATATCTCTTCCAATGAGCGCCACCGAGCATGCCTCCTCCATCCACAGTTGGTACTTATCTACATTTCATTCAGACAGTCTCAGCACTAAATTGGAGCCTTGCTTACCTTAGAGTGATTACTTGCTACAATTCTCTTGCCGTCAACATGCTGTGACCAAAAAAAAGACCCGTTTACACCAATAAACTTTCACCTCATCCGCCTGGCGATCCTAGGATCTGCACAAGCCTTGATTTTCGTAATTGTATTGTCATGCCAAGGTATCTAGCTCCTCTCAACAATGTAGTGAGTAATAACATACTTGAGACACGATGAAGATGAAATTATACTCACATCACATAAAGGTAACTCGTGCAGATTCCCTGGGTGTTGCTCGCCTAGCAGCACAAGTCGAGCTTACGGCTAGCCTCTCCCCCGTACTTAATTCAACTCCTGCCTATCTTATTATGCGATTTTTTCTTCGCTACTACGTCCTTTACTCAGAGTGTCTAAACATTTCGCCCGATAACCACCACGTACACTGCATCTGCTCGAGCGAATAGTTGCATCCGCATCCAGCTAGGTCACAGCTTCGTAATCGGCGTCGGATATCATACCGATCTGCTTTGTTGCCAACGAGGAGACATTTCCTGCTACTTCTTGTGGTAGAGATTCTCGACACACTCCGGCAATAATTGCCTCTTTTACGACCCGACGCAGCATCACCTTTACGTGGTGTGTTGCGCGTCGCCTCGCTGTTTTCGGCTGCGCGGCGAACACTAGCACCTCACGACCTGTCCTCGCCAGCATATTTCAAGACTTAGCTCCACTCACTCAGCTTACACGCGTTAGAAGCCACTACACTTATAAGCAGCCCACGAGCTTCTTTATTTCACGGGCAACGCTGAATAACTTCCTCAACACTAAACGTCTACTCTCCTTCCGCAATGTAGCATGATTGCGTGCGTGCCGGCTTTGAAAGGTATGGGCGTACGAGCTACCCGGCCTCTCGTCCATCGTGCACTTAATTGCTAATAAAGTTGCTAACAGTTATTGTGTGTGGCCACAATCTCTCTTACTATGTTCAGAAGTCTACGTGTTTCCGTGCCGCTTACTGACCTTTCTACTGCAATTTGACTTATCAATATGTTATCTTGCGGATCTCAAGCATCATTGGCAGCCATGAGGCTGTGTCTCTATGGTAGTAGCCATGGTGGCTTCTTGCCTACAGGCTACACTCCATAAGTCGCTTAAGTATTTGTCTGCTCGCCAGACCACAAGCTCGCTTTACTTACTAACTAACTGTGGAAGGCTCACGCTTAGTCTTTAATCTTTGTCTTTAAAGTCGCCAGTTTGACCTGCATGCGAGGCACAGCCGCATTGTGGTCTTTGCACCCCAAAACAAAGCATGAATACCATATCCAAACGCTTGCTCTACTCATATGTGTGATATATCGCATGCATACGAGAGTCACGCCTAGTAGCTTGTCCTATTAGTATATGTCTTTTTCTATACCTTTATATATACGCAGACGGCTGTCCTGATCAAGAATTATTCCGTTATCTTAATTTCGAGGGCGTATTTGCACCGCTGTCGCCACAATCCGCTTCGCCAGACGGGGAGCATTAATCCTATCCTAGCATAGCTTAGTAAATCTCTGCTCGTATATCCGCAATTATGTTTTGGCGAGGATTCATTTGGCCCATATTCGCATACTATTCTGGAACGAACCTGTGAATCAGAAATCAAGTGATATCGCCATCGCGAGTCAACTAATACACGTTAGGATATGGCGCCCGTACCACCTTCATATTTGGGTGACGGCTTACATAACGGCTCTTGCACTCATGCATCCCCTCGTTCAGCTCGTTTAATCTGAAACGGTAAGTTTTTGATTAACTATATTCAATCTCTCACTCAGTATTCTCAGGCGTAGGCATACAATTGCGTCGTACGTACTACTTCATCTGACCCATCTACTATTGCTTTGCTACCACGCACTTTACTGAATCAGACTCTCACACACATGGCACTAAGATTCGCAGTAATTGCTAATCACCTTCGTATTCTTTCGCGCTATAGACCGCACATCTTGCACCAACTCTGGGCCAGGTAGGATAAACTAATTCGCTATTTAACGCGATCATCTTGCACTTCAACATACTACTTGCGCCCGCAGAAATCGTACATCAAAGCTAGACTTCGGAGAGCAGTTCCTCCACATCCGGTAACCATCATCTGACATTTCTTTGACTACTCAATGCATTCTGAATCGCAGAAATTAACTTAAACTGGTAAGAGCATATAGTGCTTGCACCTATTAGGAGCTCACACTTCACACCTCTCTTACTTAAATGTCAGAGGTATCGATACCTTGACACATTAATGGTTCACCCGCTTCTCTAATGTGCACCTTGCCAAGATTCATGCCATATCGCTATACACTTCCACGGTGTTACACTTTACCGTTGCTAACTCAACTATTGTGCTTGGTCGCAATCTCTTGGAAATAATTCACTTCTGGAGTCAGTCGAGTCATTCGTATAGGACCTCTGTCGCACAAGTCTTACAAAATCGTCAATCAGCTTGCTAAGTTTAATCGTACACCACCTACCCACACCAATACCCGAAACATCCAAACCTTCCTGTACTACGGGCCGCGGTTATCCGTATCTACAACCATTTGCAGCAGGTTTAATTCGACCCACGTGGACGAAGCCCCTTATTCATGAAAGTACTAATAGCTATATTGTACTGGTATATTCAAAGTATGGATATGTGCATGAAATGCATTCCATCCACCTCCTCCATGGTCCACGTATTCCTCCTTTGCCCTTTCTCTACTGATGTTGTCAATCCAGCCGTTGACACGATGTCAATGATACCCAAGCCAATTCGCACAACCGTTCAATCAGTTACGGTGTTACTCGACCTCTCATGACCTGATAGTCTCCTGCGCTGAATTGTCCTTCATCTCGCAGACACAAGTGCGACCCCAGGTGTTCTCGCTACGCAACAGCACTTGGATTACGAATAACGCGAGAAGAAAACAGAGCAAACGAGAGCACTTCGCTCAGAAACTCCTAAACTCATACGCTACAGCTTTGTGCGCAACCTTCTTCCACACTCCACTCCACATTAAAACCCTACTCACAAGAGGGCCGCTGGCATGAGTCACACCTTACCACACCACAAATTCGCCTTTTAAGCAGATGTTCCCAACCTTTCCTTCGTGTACCTTTTGTAAACCTTTCTCCTATTCGAGCCACACTTACTCACTCACAACATATGAGCACGATGTCACAACGCAATGCCGTAGGCTTCCAAAATCTTCTTCACTTATGAGGCTATTCACTCTACCTACTTTTCGCTTTAACCTCACCTCTCTAGACTGCTTCAATCAACCAACCGCACTCTAAACTGAGACTGCCTAAGAATCTACTCGGCTGGTCCATGCTACAAATTAGAGCCATTCGACAGATAGAGTCGACTGATTTGCGGTCCACGGTGTTTACACTAGATTGTGCATCTACCGGTCACCAGATCCGCGGATCGGCTCGTCGGACTGTATTGCACGCCTCTTAACGTACAACGACGTACGGTCGACGAAAGTAGAGCAGTCGTACACCAACACTGACGTTGTCGACTCGGACAATTCCTCAAACAGCATCTACTGCTACCTGCATCACATGCAAAACTTTGCCGCTGCTAAGTATCTGGTTTCTCTCCTTTCCAATCCTATGCGCCACGATTCCAATTGTCTTTTTGACTCGGCGTACCATTATCTGTGATGCTCATTAATCTCTGCACACAATTCCACTCTGCCGAAGACCGCAACAATTCCACCCGACCATCTGAATTTCATCTTCCCAGCTGGGCCCCGCACATAGATTTCTTCCGACTTCCCTGCCGTTTCTCGGAGCACTTTGCAATTTAGCACTCAAACCGCAAAACCTCCATAACGACAACCAAATACACCCATGAAGAATGTAAGCTCTACGTCAACACAGCACCAGCTTTCAAATCTTTAATTCCCGTCAGGCTCGGCGACCACTTGTCAGCTCAGACTTAAGTCTCTTCTACTACCCAAAGATTTATCATTCCCACTGACTGCGAAGGATTCTGAACAGAAAAGGCCTTGACGGGATACCCAACTGTACTGCGTAGACTCACTGGGCCGAATCTTTACCTACATGACATATTAACACTCATATCAAGACGTAGCATACCGACTAACTGACCAACGCTCAAACCACCGAAAACCGTGTGGTTAATCCGGGTGCAGATCACGTTTAAATCATTCATCAGTGGTAGCCCGGCAGCGGCACTCTACCTTCTATTTGAATGTATGGCCTTTTCGATTCGACTTGCTCTTCACCTGCCTGGAGAACATCTATTCCAATTCTGTTCCGAGACTCACAATTACAAGCTCTCTGCAATTGGTCTAATCATTCTAGGTATATACCAGACTGTGCTTCGGGGCCGATTTTTACTCTGTGGTTCCATTTCCGCGGTGGCTATTAGCTCACGCATACGCGGTATTCCGCGCAATGTATGAGGCCGCAGTTGTCGTGTAAGCTTCATTTGATGTGTAATCGTCTCTCGTCTACAAGAATTCTATTCATCCCATTATGCAAGGGCATTATTTCTGGCTCAAACAACTGGAATTGATGAATTGCAGTATGCTCCTCTCTGTCCTGCATGTAGATTACAGCACCCCGCCGAAGCACAGCCTTACTGGCTTACAAAGCCACACCTATTTGCCCTGCGACCTTACTACAGGAAAATACCAATCGCTGCGCGGCCAACACCAGAACCGCGTGCTAACCGCACACAAGCTATCATATTTGCTGCAAGCTCACTTATAAGGTCTACAAAAAAAGAAGAGGATATGCATAGCTATCAGCCTAGAAAAGGAAAAACATTTCGAATGCGGTGAAGAATCCGTCTGTGATTTGCCAAATACTCGATAGTCGAGCCTTCTCAGACGAATCGTCTATTGACTCAGAGCTATAGCTTGAATTCGCCGCATGCTTATTTCAGAGAGAAGGCTCCTTGGTGCCGAATTCGTTCAACCCGAGAATGTGGATCTGGCTCCGCTTAGATACCGCCAAAGCCTTTATCGACATTTGAGCGTCTTGGTTATATATGTGATAACCAATCATCGATTTGCACCGTTGTCGCCTCGAATCTGACTCATTCTCTATACGCACGGCCTCAGAATTAAATCAGAGGTCTCTTACAACTTAACCTGATTTCCTGCTCCAATTCAACAAATTCATAACCTTGGTCATCATGTACTCATCCTATACTTTGTGCCCATAAACTCCTTTCCTCATAAGATGTACTCACTCGGGCACTGTCCTGCTGCAGTTTGAAGTTTACTACACAAATGCAAATTACTGCAAACTCGCATTGTTTTTCATTAGCCGTGAATTCGACTAGGTTATATACCGATCTATTGCGATTCATGGGGCTTGGAAGCTATAGTCGAGGTGTCAGACAACCGGCATTACCCCACCTGTATCCGGGCCACCATACGCTCAACCTTTCTTCCATTTCTCTCAATCCTAAGTGCTATTCCTAAGCCACTTAATCACGTCTATTCGCATATTTCACTGTGTGTCTCGAGAATCTCTGAAGGTCACACCGTCAGTCTCTTGCTGCGACTTCTTGCATCATTAAGAAACTTCAGCTTAAAATGCTGGTAAGCTTAAGGAGGTTCCATGTGCCTAATTCCCTATCCGAGACCACGGTCCTCTTTTGCTGCTTATAATGGCTGACAGTATAATATTCCCACTTGTGACGCAATTCTCTCAAGGTCTATACCATGCTCTCTACAGCCATGTCATCTTTTGCACTGCGAAACGTTACCATTCTCATTCTCGTAGGGTATCGAGAAGAACCTTACTGAGGATTAAAGTATCACCCTTGACTAAAACATAAGTCTCTCAGACAGTGCGAATTTTTCGATCGAATGAAGGCGAGAAGTTCTTTTGAAATGCAAACAAATTTTTCGAAGGTTTATCATCGTGTAAGAACGTCTCGAACACCTTCGAACGTACACTGCCAGCTGCATTCGTCCAATCCGGATGAATGCTGTCTCGATGACTCGCACTCTTTCTATTTCGACTATCGTACCAACCTACTCTGCCTTCCTTGACTACGACGATTCGATAGCGGATTTAGAGCCATCTAACCGGCATGTATCGCGACCACGCAGCATTGGACTTGGCTAATCGCCAACGGCGAGTATTCCCACGCTTCATGCCACACGATGTAGGAAAACTTACCTATAGCCAGTAAGATACATTTATTAAGGACTAAACAAGACTCGCCACCTCTGGCGGCTGCTCTGTGCACATTATTAGGTACTTCCTATTCTTTATCCCGGTGTCTCCGAACAACGATCCACAAGCTTAATTTGTAACGGCCAGCGTGGTGCACTTGCTTCAATATGCTCTCCATTGTAAGCCATAGAGAATAGCGCTACTTGTGGAAACACGTTTCCGCTCGAATTGACTTGAGCATACATGACAACACAGAGTGAGGATCACTCTGCAATTACTACATCAGCTGCGCAAGAATCGCTCCAGGACGATCATTACATGGCGACACGATAGTAGTCGTACGTGCCATACGCTTCCTTGAAAAATACGATGAGAACCTTTATTCATTATATTCCCAACCACACATACCATACTAACCAAAAATCAGAGAAGACAATGGTGATGAAATTTCAAGGCTTAAGAAGCTCCCATTACATCGACTACGACGCTATCTCCGCGTATCCGTTTACTGGCGCCAATTGGTTCTAATATACACAACAGCTTAAAGACACGTCAATTTACGACTTCTTCCTTACCAATCCTCCTTCTTCCACTATAAGCAGCGTACGCTAGCTGCTTCTCCTAATTCATATACATTGTTCGTTTGTGCGAAAAAAGGATTCCGCTTGAATACGCCGCTTTAGCGCCTACTCATCAGTTTCTGGCCGCCCGCTTCTTAGCGAGCACACTCATGGTATTCCGCACAAAGCCTTACTCCAATATAACCTAACATCAAGTAACACTAAATTCACCACAGTGAGTCATCAGAACGAAAGGTTGTAAGGGTTATTACGTCGAAATATCGCCATGTCGTTGCTGTTTCTCTACTACTATTCTCAGATTCCCTAATCTCTTCTTCCGAGGTAATTCACTCATAACTTGCTATCTCCTGATCACTTTGAGACTTAAGTGTTCTCTCACATCCACGTCCCCGGGCGCCTAGAAAGAGAATCGCCAGCGATGAGCATGCTCTGATGTGCTATCGACGTCAGATCTCGGTCCGCCTGAGACTCACATAGCTCCGTCATCCATTCCACATAAGCCACGTCTGTTCGATATCTGCAGCACTCTGACCTTCTCGACTGACTGTGGTGCATTGACGTAATTACTCATGGCATATGCAATCGCTTAATGAAAATCCCGATACTCGGCCACTACCATTCCAATTACTCTCGTATCGCGCTGCAATACGTAACTTTATACTCACGGCAGCGCCATTAGCCATTCCTCACTCCATCGGATTCCCACTCCACTCACACTCGCAACAAGCATCCACCAAGGATTGTCAAATGAGTTACTTAGCATTACACTACGACACTTTAATAAAGGCATCACTCTTCTCAAAACGGGCACTAAATATGCCACAATATAGCTTCCTGCATCCACGTAGAAATCCGAGAACATCATCTTACATCACTGACGCAAATACCAGAGAAAACCAGTAGCTCTTGAATTGCACTCTCCTCGCTACTAAGACTTTGCACCTAATGTCCCTATCCCTTAGTGAATTCCCCTCACACAGCAGCTCTGTGTGGTCCTTCCAGAGCCTATTCCCCCCACAGCTAACGGACTTGCCGGTCGACAAGTCTATTCCGACATGCATTTTACCCACAGCCCAGTTGTCTGGTGCATTCTTTTATAGTACCATGGCACCATCTTCTTTATAGATTGTCTATTATGTCATCACTTAACTTACTAGCACTGCTATGCATAGGATCACGTCCACGCCGTTATTACTACGTGCTTGTACGGTCTTTATCTTGTAAAGGTGTGTCGAAGTCAATGTGTCGTCCTTTCTCACATGTCCACACCTAGTATGTATATTTTACTTTGTCATGTCACAAGGAGCGACATAAGTGAGTCCCTCTTGTCCAGTTTAATCGATCGTGCTTGAGGTTACTTATCTAGCAAAGGGAATCTCGGCACTAGTACGGGAATTTGCTTCTTGTCATCCCTCGTGCTTCTCGGTTATATGCTATCTACTTCTGCCCTGAACGCACCTGGTGATGTAGATAATGAAGAGATACAGTACGGCTCAAATTTCATCAATGCCGTATAGATGGCGCTTTTGATTTTCTCCATACATACAAAGAAGTATGCTTTACTTGCACAACTCCAGCGACCCTTCACGTCGCATCGTAGAATGCCTTTATATGATTAAATTTTATGACCCAGGGGATACTCTGCTTACTCCAACTGTACCCTAACTTGCGCCCCATCACACACAAGGCAAAGTATCTCGTCCAGCCACGACCGACCACACTAAAGCCCAGTCAAGTTAATCCTTCTCGCGAGTGGCAAACCGCGCACCTACATTAAGGACCTTCTGCCCATACTGGGTGAGACCGCGCCACTCTTATCACATATATTCATTTCACTAGGCGGAATTTCAACTTATGTGACATACCCGACTTTAAACGCAAATTTCAGGGTCCACCAGTGGCATCACGCCCAAAGTACGCAACCCTTAATAAGTCGTACCGTAGACCTCGTGCTTCCTGTAGCAACAAAATATTTTAAATCTCAAACAAATCCGACCTAATTAATAGTTCCTATTCATTATGGTATCAGTGCATCACCGACTTGCATATATATTCTCGTACAATACCTCTATTTTCCATTGCTCACTTAAATAAAAATGATAAGCTTCTTCTATAAGCTCAAGGACACTCCATGAACGGAAACTCGCACTCCATGATCGCACTCATTGCATTGCAAAGAAATAATGTAGTACATTGCACGCTTCCATACTTTGACCTCGTTACGTTCTCTCTTTCTCGCTTGCATCGGACCGATCCACCACTATAAACCACCATCCTATTATTCCACCACTTCCTGGACGCGTAGCGAAGTCTCAATCAACACCAAGGATAAGTGTTCGTCATCGTACATTAGACGGACTCTGACCCTGCACCTCCTGCTCCACCTGAAGTAATCCGTCGATCACTCTACGAAAGAAGAGCACAGATCTCTCTCTGTGTTAGTAGATCTTGCACACATGTTCTGTATGTAACTCTTGTTCTCTGCTCTCCCGACTACTACACACAAGTGTCTAACTCCTTCATCACCTCTCATAAGCAACCACTAACATGGTGCCGCAAAGGATAATTGGTTCATGCATAATAGCAATATACAAATTCTTCTCTCCTGTCCGGCCAGATACGTACCCACCCCCGAGCCGATTGTGTCGGTACAATCCAAGGATTCGACAAGTCTTATGCGACATTACGTAATCCTCATGGTCGACAATCCACCCGAACAATGCCAAAACCTCTGCATCACCCCGAACCATATTTGATATTCCCGATATCGGTGATTTAACCTCCACCAACCTTCACACAACTCAACCCCTCGCGGGTCACACTTGAAAAAACCATCCAATGGTCCATGGTTTACATTTGATGATATTCCATCTCATATGTTGGCGAGACGTATTTTACCAAATGTCCGGCCGATTGATCTCCAAATGTTACGGCCGAGCAAATTATCATTCCGCCCTGGAATTTGCTACTGCTTTACTGGTGCCCTGCAAGAGATTGTTTGATTCATTAGGCCGCATGTAACCGCAATTTGTTCAAATACAAGTCTCAACGCCAGCTATTCATGATCGCTTGTGCGATCCACTGAATAGCTAAGCCGCACGCAGACTATCTCAATATGAAATGCCGCTTCTCAATGCTAAAGATCTTGAATTCCATTACAAAAGAATGTCTCTTGTTCTATTGCTTAATGGATTCAATGAACCTACATCACATGTCTTTCAAGCTTCCCCTACCAGATGAACTACAACCAGACATCCAAAGGCAATTTTAAAACTCACAATCTCAGTTCATTGACACTATATCTCTTGGCAAAATCTTTCGATTACAAGACATGCCTTGATAAACTTTGTGAGCAAAAACAGCTTTTCAAAGAATTGTTAATGTGAAAAAGAGCTATTCCGTAGTGCTTGCAAAAACCTTATCTCCCAGATCAAGTGCAAAAAGAAAAGGATTGTGATTGCAGTTCTAAAGAAAAGGCATTTCGAAATTCACCAAAATCGTAATATTCTTCAAAGCCTCGCAAATCCAGTAAAGCCTTACGCATTCTTAAAAAATCAAGTTCATTCAGTAGATCGAAACGGAGAAAATCAAGCGATGTTTTATCCGCAAGAAAAAAGGTCACTATGCCAAAGATTGCCAACAAACGAAAAATCTATTCGGCTAGTCAACACCTTCGAGCCACCACCGATTATTCTCCTGAAAAAGAACTGCTAATTCTATTTCTCTCCAATGAAGAACCCACTCTATGAAACCGTGTTCGACCGGAAGACTCATCTAAAGGATTCAAAAATGATGAGCCCAAAGCATTTTCCATCAATGCTTTGTTGCTCGACACTTCGCTCCTATTCCTTCAATTAAACTCCAAATTTTGCCTTCAAAATTCCACAGCCCATTCCAAAGAATCGTCTTTAGATACTGAGCCCAGAGAAGTATGTTAAATCCAGCCATTCTTCCCCCGAAAGCCGGACCCACTACAAAGAACATTTCCTGTCAGTTGCAAGTAAAAATTATTCACTACCAAACTGACACCAAAACCCATCGGTATTCAACTTTTTCCTAATTGTGTCATTTGACCAAAGTTATTTGGATCCAATCTGCCTAATAAGGATATCTTGTTAGGTTTTGACATAATTCATCGATCAAACACCTCCGTGATCATTCCCAATGGCATCCGAAATAAATCCATGTTCAAACCTTTCACAAACATCTTGAAACTTTACAATTTGTCCGAAACACCCCCATCTTACCACGACATTTCCACCAAGCTTTACAATATTGTCCAATCCCATTCTGAGTTCACCCATCCAAACCCACTTTGAAAAATCGGCCTTTCTTCATTAAGTTGCCCTTAAACTAAATGAAGATATTAATCCCACAAAAGCCACTCATCCAGAATGAGTCCTTCGACTTAGTCTCAGCTCCAAACAGAGTGTTCTCAATTGTTAGCCCAAGGTCTTATCGAACCTACCATTCTCAATGGGCTTGCAAGTTTTTATGTTGAAAAACATTCTCGAGATTGTCCGAGGAAAGAAACGCTAGTCATTGATTACCAGCCATTAAACATGTTCTTACAAGATGATAAATTCCTATTGCCCAAAAGACAAAGCATGTTTACTTTTCTCAAAAATGCCTGATCTTTTCCAAATTTGATTTAAAATCAGGTTTTTGGCAATTAGGCATCGAACCTTCTGAACGGTACAAAACTGCTTTTTGTATTCCCAATGCTCATTTCAATGGACAGTTTTACCCTTTCGCCTCAAAACCGCCTTTCTATTTTCCAAAATCCATGGTCAAAAATCTTTAACCTATCTTGCATCATGCATTGATTTACATTGACGATATTTTACTATTTTCGAACACATGATGAACATCGCCATTGTTAAATCAATTCTTTGATATTATCCAAACTCATGGCATCATGTTATCAAGAAAGAAAAGCACCATTGCAACAGATAATATTGAATTTTTGGTATGATCATTCAAGACGGACACTACCAAATTTGCAGAAAGCACATTGCTCAAAGAATTGCTTCACTTTCCAGATCAGCAACTTTCCAAAAGCAAGTCCAACAATTTCTTGGCATTGTCAACTACATCGAGACTTTATCCCACATGCTCGACCATTACATTTCATCACCTTTCGCTTTATTGAAAAGAAGCCACCGCAGTGGAATTCGCACCACACAAGTGTCACACTACTCTAAAGCAACTTGCGCAAGATCTCGCCACCACTAAAGTTGATCACATGGCAAACGATATTGCAAAATGATGCTGGTGATGAATCATGGGTGCCATCCTTCAAGAAATCAATGGAAAAGAACACTTTATCGCCACGCTAGTGGACAATTTTCTCACACGTAAGCACTACCATAGCATCTTCAAAGAAATCTTAGCGAAAGAATGGCATCAAAAAATTTGAGTTTCATCTCATTGACATCATTTTCTTATCCGAATGGACAAAACTTTTCCTAATATCCTCAATTTCAAAGGTAATACTGCTCTCAAAAGATGTTACTCAGTTAAAAGATTGGTTTTCTAAATATGATTTCTTCACAAACATATAAAAGATCTCAAAACTCATCCCCGATATGCTATCCCGACTTCAAAACTGCAATGTAGCCTTTCTAGCCCTTGTTTCCACCAAATATCACTTCCCAATTATTCTCATGGCTACTTCACTTCCTTCAAGCTATCACCAAAAGACATTTCCTTGGCAAAACCTTCACCTCGCCTTTTGCCCTCCAAGAATTTGCAAAAGGCTATGTTTCGCTTCTTCATGAAAGCTTACCTTTTAGCAGATTCATTTCTTTTCAACCTTCCATCCGTAAAACATGTTTCTTACCGGTTTAACACTTGATCCACCTAATGAAATTACCAAGATGAGCATGGTACATCTGGTGCCTAATCGTTTTATATGCTAAGTTGGTTTTACTAGCTATTCAACCTTGTCCCATCTCCTTAATCTAAAATCCACCTCTTATCTGACCCTCTTCTTTCGAGTGGTTCTCCCATTCCCCGTGGAGAAAGAAATTACAAAGAATTAATCAATTATACAATCTTGATCGAATGCCGCATCTCCTAAGCCAAAATGTTCACATCCGTGTTCATTATTCACCGCCATATTTCCAACATCTGCATACTAACCTTTTCTCGACTCTGATCGTATATAATATTCACTACTCTCATCCCGCTTCTCATTGAAATGAATTCCACTCAACCTCAACAATTACCTTTCCTAACTCAATCACCAGACCACCTCATAAGGATATCTTCCACACATCCTCGCCTCAACATGACATGACATGCGATTCCCCACTCCACTCATCCATCTCCAAACCAAAGTCTGTTGTGATCATCATCGAGGAAGAAAACTGATTACACTGATTTCCTTTACTAGACTTTCAAGACCCACGGGAAGAATTCTTCCACTCACCAACACCTTCAACAATTTCCACAACCGGGCCCATGTATGAAATCCAGAACATCATCTCAACCTCCGCCTCGTAAAGACAAACAACCCAAATACCAAGCCCTCAGATCCAAGTCATCACCCAAGACTTTACTAAAAAGGCTACAGGCCCCATTCACCTACTCATGGTCCCCACATGAAGTTTCCTAGGCGCCCTACCATTTCCCCACCTCGAAGGTAACCTGATCGACCGTCATTGGTCATCTCAAGCATGACTACATGAATCTCCGCTTCCATAAAGTAGTTTGTCTTGTTGCAATAATTAAAGTAGTTTGTCTTGTTGCAATAATTATGTTTGCTTTATGATTTTGTCTTGTTGTAATCATTAAAGCTTGCTTTTTACTTTAAGCTTTTACTTTTGTAAAAGTTATGTCCAAGTCATGCTTTTAAGTCTTTGTCGCTTGTAATAATTAAAGAGTGTAATAAGTGTGTCTTTTACTTTTCAAAAAGCAAAGATAAGGGTCCTGCCTTATCTTTACGCTTTGGAATCCTTATATAAAGGGATTTCTCTCTCCTCAGTAACATAGATCGAATCATCACCTATCAAGACATTATCAATAAACACTTCGTGTTTTCTAAGCTAGCGACTTTCTAAACTCTTTCTCTCTCTCGCAAACTTAAGTTCTAAAGAAAAGAAAAGAATAAAGGTTTTATCTGCTCATTTTGAAATCTCAAGGAAGATGCCCGACTTGCCTTTCAAAGAAGGATCTCGTGTACATGAAAACTTGATAAATTTTATCTGCCTGCACTGCTTTTTATTAAAAGGAAAGTCTGCTTTTGGGTCAGAAACCTACAAAATTGTTTTAAGGATTTTGATGCTCATACAAGTATATCGGAAACTGTGATTGCATGCATCGCCCAAGGACAATTTAATCACCAGACTGTAAACAACGCCACGTACTAATACGGTATTACTTAGCTATTGAAATCCCCTTGTTTTCAAAACCTTGTTCTTCATTTCATCAAAATGGTATGATTGAAATCTTTTATTCAATTTTGATCAATAGACTTCAGCGCAGAGAATTTCTAAATCATGGCATCATCTTCATCTTCAACTTCAACTCCTTCAACCCCGATTACTCTTTCTTCTACACTTTCTTTACCCAAATCTTGCACTTTCACACTACCAATAAAATCAAAATCTTGTAGAATACTCCTATATTCCCCGACCGCCCAAATCAAATAATCCTCCTACCCTCTTATCGGGCCTCTTACTACGCTTGTACAAACGACCCAGCTTCTTTTACCCGAAGCATCGAACTCTCATATCCACTAAAAGGCCTCACGCAAAAAGAATACATCCGGGCCTTCTTCTAGACTTGACTTGTTCCTCCAAGAAACCACTGCAAAGAATATGTAACTGAAATCCTTCGTAGTTAATCTCAAACCGAAAAGAGAAGGTTATACTCATCTCCATCTCTGGAGGAGTAAGATTAATCCTCACCCTTCATGAGAAAAGGATTACCGGCCACAAATGGACTTGCTATGCTAGATACCCGGTTCAAACAAAGTACTCAAGATGTCAAGATAGGTACCGTCCTCACAACCCTTCATGCAGAAGTGTTTTACTCACTTTCTATCCAAATTTCAACCTTTCTCTTCAAGATACCAACCTTTCAAACAGCCTTTGAAAGTCCAAGTCCAAATTCAAGGTGCGTTCAAATTTCTTCACCAAAATTGCTACTCTCCATCATCAATTGGTCTATAGGCTTCAAAACCATGCCTTAGATCTACCCACACCCGAACATCACTCTGACACCCTCATGGTGTTAGCAGACCGATCGTATCCCAACCATTATCCAGATCCCAAGACAAATTCCTCGACATGAGCTCATCCAAACCTATGCCTTCTTGAATGGATCTCAACCATGAAAGCGCCCATAATAATACAGCCTCCTATTCAGACATCGTAGCATGTTTGAAAGACGATTTCATGATGGGAACAACCAGATGACTTTCAAACCACCTCCAAGTTGCTCCACAAGAGCCTCCCGCTTCTTTTCACTTATTCCTCCATGATCACAAAATGCTCGCATGCCAAGAAGATCTCGCCAATCACAGTGGTTCACCTCGATGGTTATCCCGTATATCCAAACAAACACAACGGCCATTTCTATGGGATGTCCCCGGCTCAGAATGTGCGACTCCAAATTGTCCCCTTGGGATGATCGGGAAGAGACGATGATTATGACACCAAAAGGAAAAGAAACTCCAAAAAGAAAAACTTACTCGCCCATGTAAACACTGCTAACCCAAACCACCAAAAGCACCTCTCCACCTCCACCAAGTCCACTACTATTTACAAAAAGAACTCAAACGATTGCACTCTAAATTGCAAATCTGAAGTTCTCGCCTTACACCTCCACACCAATCGCATAACCATTGGCTTGTATGATGTTTTCCTCCACCTCTTCGACGATTTTTCATCTTTTCCTTCTCTTTGATACCCATACCGATTCACAACGCAACGCCGTCTAAACCTTTTCATTCCTTCACATTTACCTCAACCGGCCATCTGGTCAATTCCTAAACCTTTCAATCGGGCCAATCGGGTAACCTAAAATGCCGAGCACAAATGATATCTCTTGTCAATATCCATTCCGTTGAAAAATCAAGCTTATTTAATCAACGATTGAGACGAAAGTCGACTCACTACAAATAAACGAGCAGATCCACCGTAATCTTAAATCTGCACTGTTCAATTGGATTGGGAACAACCATGCTGCTCAAAGATACATGGCCCGCAGTCGACCAAAAAGAAAGAGATCAGACGCTTACAAATCGAGCTTGCCCAGATTGAATTCAAAACAAAGCACTACCTTTGTTTACCACATCACCACCCATACCCACCATAAGTCCACCTACCACCCATTTGCTTCTATGCTTTCTCCAATCAGATCTTACGATCATCTAAATTATTTGGCATGACCCATACTCTATTCGAGATCATCCTATTCCACCAAAGACCAAAATCCCAAAACAAAACCAAAACTCCAAAACTGCCTCCTCCTCCACTCGTAACCTACAAATCCTCAATAACTATTCTGCAGCACCACTTCTCCAACTCACACCCCAACATCACCACTACCTCCACCACCAACACAGCTTCAAAGATAAAAACACCTATGCATCAATACAAGGCTCAAGTAGCCGATCCATCTTCTCGAACTCCGATGGGACCACTTCATTCAAACCTAGCCGTTTTCGTAACTCTCATCACACGCCTCTTTTTCACCATTTACATTCAAAGGATTCTCGACAAGTCTTACGCCGATATTACTAACTTCATGGCCGACACCCACCCGAACAAGGCCAAACCTCTGCACTCACCTAACCATATTTTGATATTCCTCGTATATCAGATGCAACTCTAAATAACCTTCGCCACAACTCAACCTCTCGTGGGTCACAATTCCTCGCGAAAACCATCCAATGGTCCATGGTTTACATTTCTGATGATATTCCATCTCATAAATGGCGACAGATTTATTGAAATGTTCCGCCGATTGATTCCAAATGTTACTTGGCCAAAGCAACTACTCATTCCGCTCCTGGGGGAATTTGTACTGCTTTTACGGTGCTCCCCAAGAGATTGGTTTTATCTTATTAGGCTAATACAAACTGTAATTTGTTCAAATACCGTAAGTCCAATCGCTTTCAGCTATTCATGACGCTTTCTAGCGATCCACCATAGCTAAGCCGCACGCAGACTATCTCAATATGAAATACCGCTTTTCAATGCTTAAGATCTTGAATTCCATTACAAAAGAATGTTCCTCTTGTTCTACAAGCTTAATGGATTCCACCGAACCTACATCAAGCATGCCTTTCTGCTTTCCTACCGATGAACTACAACCAGACATCCAAAGGCAGCTTCAAAACTCTCAACACCCGCCTTGACACTATATTCTTGGCAAATCTTTTCAGACATAAGACATACTGATAAACTTTGTGAGCAAAAACGCTTTTTCAAAGAATTGTTAATGACAAAGAGCCATCACTGGTGTTGCAAAAACCTTATTCTCCGACCGCAGTTAAAAAGCGATTGTGATTGCGCTCCAAAAAGAAAAGGCATTCCTAAACCACCAGAATATCTTCGCCAGAATCCGTGAAGTTTTGGCGATTTCTTTCGTGAAAGTCCGGTCATTCAGACAACGAGAAAATCAAGCAGACAGTTTTATTCCATAGCAAAAAAAGGTCACTACGCCAAATATTGTCTAACAAACGAAAAATTCCATTTCACAGTTACCTTTCTACCACACCGACATATTCTCCTCGGTGCCAAAGAGTCAACTTATTTCTTCAATGTTAAGAACCCACTGAAACAAAAGAGTTCGTGACCGGGAAGACTCATCTAAGGATTCGTAAAATGACGAGCCCCAGCATTTTCCACTCACAGCTACTGTCTCTCGACACTTCTGCTCCCATTCTTCCATTAAACCCAAATTTTGCTTCAAAATTCCATGCCCATTCCCAAAGAATCGCCTTTTGGGGATAACTAGCTGAGTCTTAGAAGATGTTAAATCCACCCATTCTTCCTCAAAATTGGGACCACTACTTAGAACATTTCGGTTGCAAGGGAAAATTTTTTCACTACCAAATTGATTACCAAAAAACCCATTTGTATTCAACTTTTCCTAATCAATACTTGACCAAAAGCCATCTGGATCCAATCACTTAATAAGGATATCTCTGTTAGGCTTTGACATAATTCACCGTGATCAAACACCTTCCAGATCATTCCCAATGGCATCCGAGTCAAATCCATGTTCAAACCTTTCACAAACATCTCAAACTTTACAATTTGTCTGAAACACCCTATCTTACCACGACATTTCAACCAAGCTTTTACAATATTGTCCAATCCCATTCTCGAGTTCACCCATCCAAACCCACTTTGAAAAATCAGTCTTTCTTCATTAAGTTGCCCTTAAACTAAATGAAGACATTAATCCCACCAAAGCCACTCATCCAAGAATGAGTCCTTCTGACTTAGTCCTAGCCCAAACCGAGTGTTCTCAATTGTTAGCCCAAGGTCTTATTGAACCTACCCATTCTCAATGCCTCAAGCCAGCTTTTATGTTGAAAAACATTCTCGAGATTGTCCGAGAAAGAAACGCCAGTCATTGACTACCAACCATTAAACATGTTTTACAGACGATAAATTTCATTGCTCAAAAGACAAAGCATGTTTTTCAAAAAATGCCCGATTTTTCAAAATTTGGATTTAAAATCGCTTGGCAATTAGCATTGAACCTTTTCGGACACAAATCGTTTTTTGTATTCCAACGTTTCATTTTAATGGACAGCTTTTTACCCTTCGGTCTTAAAATGTACTCCTTTCATTTGTTCAAAATGGTCAAAATCTTTTGAACCTTTCGCATCATGCATTGATTTACATTGACGATATTTACCGCCAGAAACACATGATGAACATCGCCAACTGTTAAATCACTTCTTGACATTATCCAAACCATGGCATCATGCTATCAGCAATGAAAAGCACCATTGCAACGATAATATTACCTTTGCATGATCATTAAAGACGGACACAATAACTGCGAAAAGACAGTTGCCCAATTGCTTCACTTTCCGTATCAGCAATTTTCAAAAAGCAAGTCCAACAATTGGGCATTGTCAACTACATCGAGACTTCATCCCACATGCTTCCACTTCACCACTACTATCACCTTTCTAGCTTTATTGAAAAAGAAGCCACCAGTGGAATTCAGCACCACACACAGGCACGCCACGTTTAAAGCAACTTAAGAAGATCTGCCACCATGTTAAAGGACACGATGGCCAACGACATATTGCCGATGCTAGCGACGAATCACGCGGTGCCATCCTTCAAGACATCAATGAAAGAACACTTTATCGCCATGTTAGTGGACAATTTTTCGACACACGAAGCACTACCATAGCGCTGCCTTCTGGCCAGAGCTTACTGTGTAAAGAATGGCATCGTAACTTGAGCCTCAGTTTCATCTCATATTGGACATCATTTTCATTCAATGAAGAACAGCTTCACTTTCCCCATATCCTTCAAAAAGGTAATAGTTGTTCTAAAAGATAGCTCAGTTAGCAGATCGGGTTTAAATATGATTTCTTGCTTCGGCCGCTATATAGCATCCGATCTCATCCCCATATGTTATCTTATCCCGACTCTCAAAATGTAACCTCTAGCCCTTGTTTCAAATATACTTTCACATTACCATGGTTATTTTCATTCTCTTCTCAAGTTATCACCAAAAGACATTTTCTTCTACAAAACCCACCTCAGCCTTGCTCCAGAACTTGCAAAAAGGTAAAAATATTTCATTCTTCGCGAAAGCTTGTTTACCTTTTAGCAGTATTATTTCATTTCTCGTCCTTCAATCATCCAGAAAACAAGTTTTTACTGTTTAACACTTCGATTACCCAATGAAGACTAATGAATTATCAAGATGAGTTATAAGACCGTGCCCGCGATATGTTACTAAAATTGTTTTCCCAGCTCATTCAACTCTTGTCCCATCTCCTCTTAATCCAAAAATCCACCTCTTATCCTGACCCTTTCAGTTCTTCCCCGCCTCGTGGAGGAGAAAGAAATTACAAAGAGACCAATCGGCTCATATAATCTTGACCGCATGCTCTGATCTGCCAAATATCGCTCATATTCGTGTTCATTATCCAATATTCATAATCCGCATTCAACCTTTTCACTCCAAGATCGACACATCTACCACTCTCATCTCGCCCATCAAATGAATTCCCACCAACCGTCAGCATTCTTTCCCAACTCAATCACCAGACATCCACCTCATAAGATATCTTCCACACATCCTTGGCCGCTCAACACACACGACATGATTATTCCCACTCCATCGCTCATATCTGTCCACCACATCATCATCAGAAAGCAAAACGCATCGGTTTCTTTCTTACACCCCTGGGAAGACACTTTCCACTTCACTCGGGGCCAACACTTCAACCGTCATTCATGCACGCAATCGTGCATCATATCTCAACCTCCGCCGTAAAAAGACAGAAGTTCGTAATAATACCAACAATACCACGGCAGACGCTGCATATATTGTCTCATCTCACTTTGCCGTGTCCTCTAAAAGCATCCGCCACATTTTCTGATAATGATCGCGATCTCGATGAAACATTGGTCATTCAAAGATTTACTACATGAATCTCCGCCTCATAAAGTGCTTGTTCGCTAAAGTAAATAGCTTGCTGTCAGAATACTCATGCTTGTTATTTTTTGATTTGTCTGTTGCAATCATTAAAGCTTGCTTTTACTTTAAGCACTCAGAAAAGTCATGTCCACGCCACGCTTTTAAGTCTGTCGCTTTCGTATTACCAGCGAATAGGCAATCTTTTACTTTTCAAAGCAAAGATAAGGTCCCCGCCTATCTTTACGCTAACTCCTTATATAAAAAGATTTCGCCATTGTAAGATCGAATCATCACTATCAAGCATTATCAATAAAACTCTCGTGTTTTCAAATGCTGCGACTTTCTAAACTCCTCTCTCTCTCTCTCGCAAATGTTCGCAAGGAAAGTTAAAAGAATAAAGATTTTATCTGTTCATTTTGAAATCTCAGGAAGTATGCCTCGCACTTGCCTTCAGCGATCTCTCATCGTAAAACTTGATAAATTTTATCTCGCTGGTACTGCTTTTAGATTGAGTCTGCTGGGGTTTGTAACCTACAAAATTGTTTTAAGTATTTTGATGCTCATACAAGTATATCGGCCGAAACCAGACTCAGTCGGCTACTGGCCAAAGGACACCTAATCGATACCATATTAGTACGTGGCGTTGTTTACACCAGTCTACAATGCTAGAACCGTATTGGGGCCAAGAGTCTGCAAGTCCCGGGTTTCAAATATACTTCTACGAGCATCAAAATCCTTAAAACAATTTTGTAGGTTTTACAACCCAAAACAGACTTTCCTTTTAGTCTAAAACAGGGTACCAAACCAGATAAAATTTATCAAGTTTTCTGATGCACAGGATCCTTACTGAAAGGCAAGTGCAGAGCATACTTCCTTGGGATTTCAAAATGAACAGATAAAATCTTTATTCTTTTCTTTTCTTTAGAACTTCATTTGCAGAGAGAGAGAGAGGAGTTTAGAAAGTCATAGCTTAGAAAACACGAGAGTTTTTATTGATAATGCTTGGTAGCTGATGATTCGATCTTACAATGAAGCGAGAAATCCTTTATATAAGGATTCCAAGCATAAAGATAAGACAGGACCCTTATCTTTTGCTTTTTGAAAAGTAAAAGACACACTTATTACACTTCTTTAATTATTACAAGCGACAAAGACTTAAAGCATGACGTGGACATGACTTTTACAAAAGTAAAAGCTTAAAGTAAAAGCAAGCTTTAATGATTACAACAAGACAAAATCATAAAGCAAACATAATTATTACAACAAGACAAACTACTTTAATTATTGCAACAAGACAAACTACTTTATGGAGAGCGGAGATTCATGTAGTCGCCTTCGATGACCAACTGCTTCATCCGGATCACGATCATTATCTTTGGGAAAATGTCTGAAAGCTTTGGATGCTTGGAACGGGACCACTGAAGGGTGGATAAGACAATCTCTTCCGTAGCCTGGTGGTAATTGTGAGGTGATGTCCGAGTTGCTTTGTCTTTTTCCGAGGCGAGGTCGAGATGATGATCCCGGTTCATGCATGGATGGTGTGGAACTGTCAAGGTGTTGGCCGAGTGGAAGGAAGTCTTCCCACGGGTCTTGGAGTCTTGGTAAAGGAAGTCGCCAGAAGTCCGTTTTTCTTCCTTGATGATGATAATACCCGGGACTTTGGCTTGATATGGGCGATGAGCGGGAATCATAATCATGTCATGTCGAGGCCGCTGATGTGCAAAGATATCCTGCGAGGTGGAGTCCTGGTGATCGAAAAAAAAGGTAATTGTCGAGGTTGGCCGAATTCATTTTCAACGAGGGCGGATGAGAGTGGTGAGATATTCATATACCGATCTCGGGGTCCGTAAAAGGTCATGTCTGGATGTTGGAAATACGGGCGATGGATAATGAACACGATGTGAACATTTTGGCTTCGCATTCGTGCATGCGATCAAGATTATATAATTCATTAGTTGTCAGTAATTTCTTTCTCCACCAGGAACGGGGGAGAACCACTCGAGAAGCGGTCCAGATAAGAGAGGTGGATTTTTCTCGGATTACGAGATTTACAAGGTCAATGAACCGGGAAAACCAATTTAGTAAAGATATAAGACAAGCTTAGGCACCGATGTACCATAACTCATCTTCTGTAATTTCATTGGGTGGATCAAGTGTTAAACCAAGAAAAACCGTTTTCTCGGATGGAAGGTCGAGAAAGGAAATGAATCGCTAAAAGGTAAGCTTTCACGAAGAATCGAAACATAGCCTTTTTTGCAAATTCTTGAGGGCAAAGACCGAAAGGGTTTTGCCAAGAGGAAATGTCTTTTTGTGATAGCTTCGTAAGGAGAAGAGCTATGAGAATAATTGAAAGTGATATTTGGTGGAAACAAGGGCTGAGGTCAGGCTCGTTTTGAGAGCCTGATAGATATCGTGATGAGGTTTTGGGATCCTTTTATATGCTTGACAGAGAAATCATATTTAGAAAACCAATCTTTTAACCCGAGTAACATCTTTTCTGAACAAGATACCTTTGAAATCGAGGATATCGGGAAAGGCCGAATCGTCCATTCTGATGAGAAAATGATGTCCAATGAGATTTAAACTCAAATTTTTTCGATACCATTCTTTACCGCTAAGATTTCTTCAAGATTCTACGGTAAAGGCTTCCGTGTCGAAATTGCTTCACTAGCGAGCGATAAAGTGTTCTTTCCATTGATTTCTTCAAGAAGGATGGCACCCATGATTCATCACTAGCATCTCGCTTGCAATATGCTTGCCATCCGTGATCAACTTTAGTGGTGGTGGTGATCTTGCGCAAGTTGCTTTTTAAAGGACAAAGATTTCTTGTGTGGTCCGAATTCCACTCGAGGCTTCTTTTTCAATAAAGCCGAAAGGTGATGAGTGTAATGGTCGGTACATGTGGATAAAGTCTCTCGATGTAGTTGACAATGCCAAGAAATTGTTGGACTTGCTGAAAGTTGCATCCGAAAGTGAAGCAATTCTCGGCAACGTGCTTTCCTCGGGCCGGGTAAGGTCCGCCTTGAATGATCATACCAAGGAATTCAATATTATCCGCTGCAATGGTGCTTTTCTTTGCCGATAACATGATGCCATGAGTTTGATAATATCAAAGAATTGATTTAACAACCGCGATGTTCATCATGTGTGTTCCCGAAAACAAGAAATATTGTCAATGTAAATCAATGCATGATGCAAGATAAGTTCAAAGATTTTGACCATGGATTTTTGGAAAATAGGGGCGGGGTCTTTTGAGACCGGGTAAAACTGCCCATTGAAATGAGCATTGGGAATACAAAAAGCGCTTTGTACTGCTCGTATGTTCAATGCCTAATTGCCAAAACCCGATTTTAAATCAAATTTGGAAAAGATCCGGGATTTTTGAGAAAAGTAAACATGCTTTGTCTTTTTTGGGCAATGGGAATTTATCATCTTGTAAGAACATGTTTAATGGCCGGTAATCAATGACTAAGCGCTTTTTTCCTGACAATCTCGCACGTTTTTCAACATAAAAGGCTTGGCAAGCCCATCGAGAACGGGTAGGTTCGATAACACCTTGGGCAACAATCGGGAACACTGTCAGGCTAGACTAAGTCGGGCGACTCATTCCCGATGAGTGGCTTTTGTGGATTAATATCTTCATTTAGCTTAAAGGGCAACTTAACGAAGAAAGACCGATTTTTCCAAAGTGGGTTTGACGGGTGAACCTCGAACGGGATTCTCGACAATATTGTAAAAGTCAGGAAATGTCGTGGTAAGACGGGGTGTTTCGCATAATTGTAAAGTTTCAAGATGTTTGAAAGGTTTGAACATGGATTTGACTCTGATGCCACGGGAATGATCTCGAGGTGTTTGATCCGATGAATTATGTCAAAACCTAACAAGATATCCTTATTAGGCGATTGATCCGATAACTTTGGTCCAAATGACACAATTAGGAAAAAGTCAATACCAATGGGTTTTTTGGTAATCAATTTGGTAGTGAAGAATTTTCCACTTGCAACCCGAAATGTTCTTCGAAACGGGTCCAAATTTTTCGGGAAGAATGGCCGATTTAACATACTTCTCTGGCTCCAAAGATCTAAAAGACCAATCACGGAACGAATGGGCCTCGTGGAATTTTCAAGGCAAAATTTGGAGTTTAATCGGAAGGAATGGGAACATGTATGTCGAGAGACAACAACACGCCGATGAAAATGTTTTGAGGCTCATCATTTTCTCAATCACTAGATGAGTCTTCCAAAGGTAACACTGCTTCATCAGCTGGGTTCTTCTTGTTCGAGAAATAGATTCAAGTTCTTCTTTTTCGTGAGAATAATCAAGGGTAGCCCAAGGTGTTCAACTAGCCAATAGATTTTTCTCGCTTGTCGGGACAATCTTTGGCATAGTGACTTTTTTTCTGCAGATAAAACATCTCGCTGATTTTCTCCGCTTCGATCTCTCGAATGAACTTGATTTTTTTCTCAAGAATCTGTAAGGCTTTCTGATTTGCGAGGCTTTCAAGAATATTCTCAATTGGTGAATTTCCTAAATGCCTTTTCTTTTTGAACCGCAATCACAATCTTTTTCTTTTGCACTTGATCTGAGATAAGGTTTTTTTCGCAAGCACTACTAATAGCTCTTTGTCTTTAAAATTTCTTTGAAAACTGCTTTTGCTCACAAAGTTTATCAAGGCATGTCTTAGCAATCAAAGATTTTGCCAAGAGATATAGTGTCAAGACCGAGATTGTGAGTTTTGAGCCGCTTTGATGTCCGGGTTGTAGTTCATCCGCAGTGAAGCCAAAAGACATGCTTCAATGTAGGCTCATTGAATCCATTGCTTGTAGAACAAGAGAGACATTCTTTGTAAATGGAATTCAAGATCTTTAAAGATTGAGAGAGCAAGATTTCATATTAAGATAGTCTCATGCGCCTTCAAAACTACAAATGGTCGCCTAGAAATCGATCATGAATAATCGCAAGAGCACCGAGACTTCGCATTGAACAAATTGCGCTTGTCTCAGACGCCTAATGAATCAAACCAATCTCTTAGGGCACCCGAAACGAGTAAAGAAATTCCCAAGAACGGAATGAATAGCTGCTTCCCCTGACCGCAACATTTCGAGATCAATCCAGCATATTTCAAAGAAGTCTGCCTCGCCATTTACGATGGAATATCATCAAATGTAAACCATGGACCATTGGATGGTTTTTCACCGGGTTTGACCGCTGGGGGGTTGAGTCAGGCGTAAGGTTCACCGAGGTTCATCCTCAATATCCGGCGGAATGTCAAAATACGGTTCGTGGGTCGGTAGGTCGACCTTGGTCAGGGATTGTCACCATGAGGATTCTCGCAATATCAAAGATAAGACTTTTCGTAATCACCGTCAGGGATAATAAGAGGATGCCAGACGTTAGAGGGTTCCAAACAACAGTTTGAATCGTGGCGGATTCATCAATTTCTGAGATGGATTGGCTATCCGAGCACCGTATCGATGCATGGTGTTTTATCTTTAGACCGTGGCTGGGGTGGGAGGCATGGTGATGTTGGTGCGAGAGTTGGAGAGTGGTGCTCGAATAGTTAATGAGGATTTGCAGGTTCTCCGACCGAGGAGGAGGCCGAGGTCGGGTTTTGGTTTGATTTGGGTTTAGGTGCTCATGAATAGGTGGTCTTTGAATGTAGAGTATGGTCATGCCAAATAATTTGATGGATCATAAGATCGGATCGAGAAAGCATACAAATGGGTGGTAAGGTGGACTTATGGTGGTATGGGTGGTGATGTGGTAAACAAGGTAGGTCTTTGTTTTTCGTATTCAACTGGGCAAGCCTGGCTTTGTAAGCGCCCGATCGTCTTTCTTTTGGTCAAACTCGGGCCATAGTATCTTTGAGCAAGCATGGTTCGAGCTCAATCCAATTGAACAATTCTCGATTTAAGATTCTCGTGATCTCGCCCATTTGAGCCGTAATTGAGTCAACTGCGTCTCAATCTGCTCACAGAACTGATTTTTTCAACCTTGGAATGGATATTCAACAAGGTATCATTTTGTGCTCGCATTTTGGGTTTGCCAACAGAACCGATTCAAAAGGTTTGAGATTCAAGATGACCTATTGAGGTAATAGCCAAGGAATGAATGAAGGGTTTAGACACAAATTGCGTGCGAATCAGTATGGGTTTCAAGAGAAGGAAAAGATGAAGAATAGTCAGAGGAGGTAGAAGAAAACATCATACAAGCTAATGGTTGTACGATAGGTGTGGAGTTGTGAGAAATGGAAGGAACTTCAGATTTGCAATTTCTTGCAATCCATTTGAGTTCTTTTTTGTAAATGGGTAGTGGACTTGGTGGAGGTGGAGGGTCTTTTGGTGGTTTGGGTTCACAGTGTTTACATGGGACAGGTAAGGTTTTCTTTTTGGGTTGTCTTTTCCTTTTGGTGAAATGAAGAACAAAGTTTAGAAAACAAAGGTATTTTCAAGGTAAAGAATGCTCCGATATGGCTCTGATACCATATTAGTACGTGGCGTTGTTTACACCAGGTCTACATAAGAATCGTCTCTTTGGGGCCAAGAGTCTGCAAGTCCTGGTTTCCAGCCGATATACTTGTATGAGCATCAAAATACTTAAAACAATTTTGTAGGTTCTACAACCCAAAACAGACTTTCCTTTTAGTCTAAAACAGGGTACCAAATCAGATAAAATTTATCAAGTTTTCTGATGCACAGATCCTCAAAAGGCAAGTGCAGAGCATGCTTCCTTGGGATTTCAAAATGAACAGATAAAATCTTTATTCTTTTCTTTTCTTTAGAACTTCATTTTCAGAGAGAGAGAGAGGAGTTTAGAAAGTCATAGCTTAGAAAACACGAGAGTTTTTATTGATAATGCTTGGTAGCTGATGATTCGATCTATGTTACAAGGAGGAGAGAAATCCTTTATATAAGGATTCCAAAGCGTAAAGATAAGACAGGACCCTTATCTTTTGCTTTTGAAAAGTAAAAGACACACTTATTACACTCCTTTAATTATTACAAGCGACAAAGACTTAAAGCATGATTGACATAACTTTTACAAAAGTAAAAGCTAAAGTAAAAGCAAGCTTTAATGATTACAACAAGACAAAATCATAAAGCAAACATAATTATTACAACAAGACAAACTACTTTAATTATCGCAACAAGACAAACTACTTTTGGCTGAGAGCTGAGATTCATGTAGTCATCTTCGATGACCAATCACCAAATCCGGGTCACCTTCCTGGGGAAATGGCTTGAGCGCCAGAAACTTCCGGGGGACCATGAGTAGGTGGATTGGGCCCGTAGCCCTGCTGGGTACGCCTGGGTGATGATGACTGATCCGGGGCTTGGTATTCGGGGTTGCTTTGTCTTTTTCCGAGGCCGAGGTCGAGATGATGATCCCGGTTCATACATGGTTGGTCAGGGAAATTGTCAAGGTGTTGGGCGAGCGGAAGGAAGTCTTCCCACGGGTCTCGGTAGTCTTGCAAAGGAAGTCAGTGTAGTCCGGTTTTTCTTACTTGATAATGATACCGGACTTTGGCTCGATATGGTCATGGAGTGGGAATCATAATCATGTCATGTCGAGGCCGGGCGGACGTGGGGAAGATATCCTTATGAGGGGAGTCCGGTGATCGAGTCGGGAAAGGTAATTGCTGAGGTCATCGAATTCATTTTCAATGAGGCGGATGAGGAGCGGTGAGATATTCATATACCCGATCTCGAGTCCGTAAAAGGTCAAAACCTGGATGTTGGAAATATGGCCATGGAATAATGAACACGATGTGAACATTTTGGCTTCGATGTGCATTCGATCAAGATTGTATACTTCGCTTAATTGTCAGTAATTTCTTTCTCCACCGTGAACGGGAGAACCACTCGGTAAGCGGTCCAGATAAGCAGAGGTGGATTTTTCTCGATTAAGAGACGACAAGGTCAATGAACTCGGGTAAAACCAACTTAGAAAGATATAAGACAAGCTTAGGCACCGATGTACCATAACTCATCTTCTGATTTTCTACTCATGATCAAGTGTTAAACCAAGAAGAAACATGTTTTCTGATGGAAGGTCGAGAAGGAAATGAATCACCGCTAAAAGGTAAGCTTTCATGAAGGTTAAACATAGCCTTTTTTGCAAATTCCCCTGAGGGCAAAGACCGAGGTGAAGGTTTTGCCAAGGGGAAATGTCTTTTTGGTGATAGCTTCGTATGGAGCAAGTAGCTACGAGAATAATCGGGAAGTGATATTTGGTAAAACAAGGGCTGAGGTCGCTCGGGTTTTCGGAGCCGGATAAAGCATATCGTGACGAGGTTTTGAGATCCTTTTATATGCTTGACAGAGAAATCATATTTAGAAAACCAATCTTTTAACTCCGAGTAACATCTTTTCTGAACAAGATACCTTTGAAATCGAGGATATCGGGAAAGGCCGAACCGTCCATTCGAAGAAAATGATGTCCAATGAGATGAAACTCAAATTTTTTTGATGCCATTCTTTACCGCTAAGATTTCTTTTCAAGATGCTATGGTAAAGGCTTCCGTGGTCGAAATTGCTTCACTAGCGTGAGCGATAAAGTGTTCTTTCCATTGATTTCTTCAAGAAGGATGGCACCCCATGATTCATCACTAAGATCTGCTTGCAATATGTGTTTGCCATCCGTGATCAACTTTAACGGTGGCATCTTGCGCAAGTTGCTTTAGAGTAGGACAAAGACTTGTGGTGGTCCGAATTCCACTGAGGCTTCTTTTCAATAAAGCCGAAAGGTGATGAGTGTAATGGTCGATACGTGGGATAAAGTCTCTGATGTAGTTGACAATGCCAAGAAATTGTCGACTTGCTTTTGAAAGTCACCGATCCGAAAGTGAAGCAATTCTCGGGCAACGTGCTTTCCGGCCGGGTAGTGTCCGCCTTTAATGATCATACCAAGGAATTCAATATTATCCGCTGCAATGGTGCTTTTCTTTGCCGATAACATGATGACATGAGTTTGATAATATCAAAGAATTGATTTAACAACCGCGATGTTCATCATGTGTTCCCGAAAACAAGAAAATATCGCAATGTAAATCAATGCATGATGCAAGATAGGTTCAAAGATTTTGACCATGGATTTTTGGAAAATGGAAGGGCGCTTTTTGAGACCGGCGGTAAAACTGCCCATTGAAATGAGCATCGGGAATACAAAAAGCGCTTTGTACTGCTCGTATGTTCAATGCCTAATTGCCAAAAACCCGATTTTAAATCAAATTTGGAAAAGATCCGGGCATTTTTGAGAAAAGTAAACATGCTTTGTCTTTTCGGGCAACGGGAATTTATCATCTTGTAAGAACATGTTTAATGGCCGGTAATCAATGACTAAGCCGCTTTTTCCTGACAATCTTTAATGTTTTTCAACATAAAAGGCTTGGCAAGCCCATCGAGAATGGGTAGGTCGATAAGACCTTGGCTAACAATCGAGAACACTGTTTGGGCTAGACTAAGTCAAGGACTCATTCCTCGACGAGTGGCTTTTTGTGGATTAATATCTTCATTTAGTTTAAAGCGGCAACTTAATGAAGAAAGACCGATTTTTCCAAAGTGGGTTTGATGGGTGAACCTTAACGGGATTCTCGACAATATTGTAAAAGCTTGGAAATGTCGTGGTAAGACATTGGGGTGTTTCGCATAAATTGTAAAGTTTCAAGATGTTTGTGAAAAGGTTTGAACATGGATTTGACTCTGATGCCATTGGGAATGATCTGAGGTGTTTGATCCGATGAATTATGTCAAAACCTAACAAGATATCCTTATTAGGCAAATTGATCCGATAACTTTGGTCCAAATGACACAATTAGAAAAAGTCAATACCAATGGGTTTTTTGCAATCAATTTGCAGTGAAGAAGAATTTTCCACTCGCAACCCTAAAATGTTCTTCGTAGTGGGTCCACTTTTCGCGGGAAGAATGGCCGATTTAACATACTTCTCTCGGCTCCAAGATCTAAAAGACCAATTGCTTGAATGGGCCTGGAATTTCAAGGTAAGATTTGGAGTTTAATGGAAGGAATGGGAACAGTAAGGTTTGTGAGACAACAATCGCTGATGGAAAATGTTTTCAGGCTCATCATTTTCTCAATCACTAGATGAGTCTTCCAATGGCGAACACCGCTTCATCAAGTGGGTTCTTCTTGTTCGTAGAAATAGATTCAAGCTCTTCCTTTTCGCGAGAAATAATCGCTAAGGGCCTCAAGGTGTTCAACTAGCCGAATAGATTTTTCTCGCTTGTCAGGGCAATCTTTGGCATAGTGATCTTTTTTCTCGCAGATAAAACATCCGCTGATTTTCTCCGCTTTCGATCTCTAAATGAACTTGATTTTTTTCTCAAGAATCAGAAGGCTTTCTCGATTTGCGAGGCTTCAAGAATATTCTAATTGGGTGAATTTCCTAAATGCCTTTTCTTTTCGAACCGCAATCACAATCCTTTTTCTTTTTTGCACTTGATCCGAGATAAGGTTTTTGCAAGCACTACTAATGGCTCTTTGTCTCTAACAATTCTTTGAAAAACTCTTTTGCTCACAAAGTTTATCAAGGCATGTCTTAGCAATCAAAGATTTTGCCAAGAGATATAAAGTCAAGACCGAGATTGTGAGTTTGAGTCCGCTGATGTCCGGGTTGTAGTTCATCTCGGGTAGTGAAGCTTTAAAGACATGCTTCAATGTAGGTTCATTGAATCCATTAAGCTTGTAGTACAAGAGAGAAATTCTTTGTAATGGAATTCAAGATCTTTAAGATTGAGAGAAAGAAAGATTTCATATTGAGATAGTCTTCGCAAGCTAAGCAGCCTAAAACTGCAAATGGATCGCCTAGAAACGATCATGAATAATCGCAAGAGCAACTGAGACTTATGGTATTTGAACAAATCGGGTAGCTTGCTCAGATCGCCTAATGAATCAAACCAATCTCTTAGTGGCACCCGTAAACGAAAAGAAATTCCCGAACGAATGAGTAGTTGCTTCCCGACGTAACATTTGAGATCAACCAGCAGTACATTTCGCAAGTCCGCTGCCTCGCCACTTACGAGATGGAATATCATCAAATGTAAACCATGGACCATTGATGGTTTTTCACCGGTGTGACCACGACGGCGTCGAGTCAGGGCGTATGGTTCACTGAGGTTCATCCTCAATATCCGGCGGAATATCAAAATACGGTTCTGGTGGTCTAGAGGTTTGGCCTTGTTCTGGGATTGTTAGCCATGAGGATTCTGGTAATATCAGCATAAGACTTGTCAGAATCACTGGATGTAAATGGTGAAGAAGAGGCTGTGTCAGGGGTTCTCCAAATGTAGTTTCAATCGCGGATTCATCTGCTTCTAAGACGGATCGCTACTTGAGCACCGTATTGATGCATAGGTGTTTTATCTTTAGACCGTGTTGCAAGTGAGGCGGTGATGTCAGGGTGTGAGTTGAGAGTGGGTGCTCGAATAGTTATCGAGGATTTGAGGTTCCGACCCAGGAGGAGGCCGAGGTTTGGGTTTTGGTTTTGATTTGGGGTTTTGGTGCCTCAGGAATGGGTGGTCTCTCGGTCAGAAGTTTGGGTCATGCCAAATAATTTGGATGGGATCATAAGATCGGATTGAGAAAGCATAAGGGTCAAATGGGTGGTAAGGTGGACTGACATAAGACGGGTGGGTGAGCGGGTAAACAAGGTGGCTTTGTTTTTCAATTCGGGATGCTTAAACAAGGTATGTCAAACAAGGCTATTGTATCGCTGAGCAAGTATACGAGCTCAATCCAATTGAACAATTCTCGATTTAAGATTCTCGGATCCGCCCATTTCCAGCCGTAATCGAAGTCAACTTTCGCCTCAACTGCTCAAAATAGAATCGATTTTTTCAACCTTGAATGGATATTCAACAAGGTATCGCTTGCTCGCATTTTGGGTTTGCCACAGGACCGATTCAAAAGGTTTGTGGGTTCAAGATGACCTATTGAGGTAATAGCCAAGGAATGAAAGGTTTAGACACAACATTACGCTGCGAATCAAGATGGGTGTCAATGTGAGGAAAAGATGAAGAATAGTCTCAAGAGGTGGAGGAAAACATCATACAAGCCAATGGTTGTACGATTGCGTGGAGTTGTGAGAAAATGAGGAACTTCGTGATTTGCAATTTCTTGCAATCCATTTGAGTTCTTTTTTGTAAACGGGTAAAGGACTTGGGCGAGGTGGAGGGTCTTTTCGTGGTTCGGGTTCACAGCTTGTTACACGGGACAAAGGTTTTCTTTTTTTTTTTTTCCTTTGGTGTCATAATCATCGCCCTTTCCCAATCATCCCAACAGGACAATTTGGGTCGCACATGCTCGATCCAGGACATCCCATAAGAAATGTCCGTTGTGTTTGGTCGATATACAGATAACCATCGCAATTGAACCCCGTGATTGGCAGATCTTCTTTAGCCGCCTCAACAGCTGTGATCATTGAGAAATAGAGCTCTGAGGGCTCTCAAAGAGAAAGTCGACGAACCTCCATCTGGTCGAAACATGCTTTCGATGTCAGAGCCGACACTGAAGGTGGATCCATTCAAGAGGCATAAGTCGGATGAGCTCTGGGAGGAATTTGTCTAATGCTCCATCTAACGGTCGCTTTCAAACATGCTTTCATGCCTAGACCAATTGATGACCGAGTAGCAGGTCAAGAAATTTGTGGAATTTGAACTTGACTTTCAAGAGATCCATTCAAGAGGCATAAGCTCACTTCCTGTATGAGGGTCATGGGAGGACAGTCGATCTTGGAATTTGAACCGGGATCCAACGATAATGGTCAGGATCTGATTTCTCCCATGATTAATCTTACTCCTCCCGGATGGAGACACCATAACCTTCTTTCCAGTGATGATTAAATTTCCGGGTAGATCTAAGGCATGATTTGCCTATAGAACAATCGGTCAAGTTTGAATGATGTAGCAGGCCTTTGGATAAAGAAATTTGTTCTGAACTCAATTTGAACTGACTTTCAAGGCAGTGAGATTCACCGATTCAGGATTCTGGTATTTCAAGAGAAAGGTTGAAATTGATGGGTAAAGAAAGTGAAGAAAGAAACACTTCCCAAGATGATAGGATGCCACAGTTAGAATTCTCTCTCAAATTGGAATAAAGCCCATGGATCAAAATTGAATAAAGATTTTAATCATACCAATTTGGTGAAATGAAGAACAAAGTTTTGAAAACAAAAAGTTTTTGTTTACCTTGAAAACAAAAAGCTCTGATACCATATTAGCTGATGATTAAAATCTTTATTCAATTTTGATCCATAGACTTCAGGCGCAGAGAGAATTTCTAACTCATGGCATCCCATCATCTTCAACTTCCACTCCTTCTAATCCTATTACTCTTTCTTCTACACTTTCTTTACCCACATCTTGCACTTCTCACACTACCAATAAAATCGAAAATCTTGTAGAATACTCCTATATCCCTGAATCTTCCCAAATCAGTGAATCCTCCTACCCTCTTATCAGTCCTTACCAGTTGTACAAACGACCCAGTTCTTTTACCCGAAGCATCAGAACTCTCATAACCGGGTCGCTATCCACTAAAAGGCCTCACCCGAAAGAATACATCCATTTTCTGACTTGACCAAAGTTCACTCCAAGCAACCATCAAAGCAATATGTAACTCGAAATCCTTCGAGTTAATCTCAAACCGGGAAAAGAGAAGGTTATACTTATCTCCATCTCGGAGGAGTAAGATTAATCTCACCCTTCATGGGAGAAAAGGATTACCAGGCCACCGCTGATTGCTATGTTGATACCCGGTGCCTCAAACAAGATTTCAAGATGTCAAGATAGGTACTGCCCTCACAACCTCCATGCAGAAGTGTTCTACTCACTTTCTATCCAAATTTCAACCTTTCTCTTCAAGATACCAACCTTCCAAATGCCTTTTGAAAGTTCAAGTCCAAATTCAAGGTGCGAACAAATTTCTTCACCAAAATTGCTACTCTCCATCATCAATTGGTCTATAGGCTTCAAAATCATGCCTTAGATCTACCCACACCCGAACATCACTCGACACCCTCACGGTGTTAGCAGAATCGATCGATCCCAACTATTATCCGTATCCCAAGACAAATTCCTCGACATGAGCTCATCCAAATTTATGCCTCTTGAACGGATCTCAAACTATGAAAGCGCCCATAATAATACAAATTCCTATTCGACATCGTAAAGCATGTTTGAAAGACGACATGATGGAACAGTTCAAATGACTTTCAAACCACCTCCAAGTGCTCCACAAGAGCCTCCTAGGCTCTCTTTCACTTATTCCTCAATGATCACAAATGCTCGCATACCAAGAAGATCTCGCAATCACAGTGGTTCAATTTCGATGGTTACCCCGTATATCCAAACAAACAAAATGGACATTTCTTGGGATGTCCCTGGATCAGGAATGTGCGACCCAAATTGTCCCTGTTGGGATGATTGGGAAGAGGACGATGATTATGACACCAAAAGGAAAAGACAACCCAAAAAGAAAACCTTACCTGTCCCATGTAAACACTGTGAACCCAAACCACCAAAAGACCCTCCACCTCCACCAAGTCCACTACCCATTTACAAAAAAGAACTCAAATGGATTGCAAGAAATTGCAAATCTGAAGTTCCTTCCATTTCTCACAACTCCACACCTATCGTACAACCATTAGCTTGTATGATGTTTTCTTCTACCTCCTCTGACTATTCTTCATCTTTTCCTTCTCTTGAAACCCATACTGATTCGCAACGCAATGTTGTGTCTAAACCCTTCATTCCTTCAAATTTATTACCTCAACCGGTCATCTTGAACCTCCTAAACCTTTTGAATCAGTTCTCAACTGGCAAACCCAAAATGCCAGAGCACAAAATGATACCTTGTTGAATATCCATTCCAAGGTCGAAAAAATCAGTTTAACCAATGTATGATTGAGACGAAAGTTGACTCACCATACCAAATGAGCAGATCCACCGTAATCTTAAATCCAGACTGTTCAATTGATTCGAGCTTCAACCATGCTTGCTCAAAGATACTATGGCCCAGAGTTTGACCAAAAGAAAGAGAGATCGACGCTTACAACCGAGCTTGCCTGCAGATTGAATCAAAAACAAAGACCTACCTTGTTTACCACATCACCACCCATACCCCCATAAGTCCACCTTACCACCCATTTGCTTCTATGCTTTCTCCAATCCGATCTTATGATCCATCCAAATTATTTGGCATGACCCATACTCTATTCGTAGACCACCCTATTCCACCAAAGACCAAAACCCAAATCAAAACCAAAACCCAAACCTCACCCCTCCTCCACTCGTAACCTACAAATCCTCAATAACTATTCCAGAGCACCACTCTCCAACTCACACCCCAACATCACCACAAATTTCTCCACCACCAACACAAATGCCTAAAGATAAAACACCTATGCATCAATACAAGGCTCAAGTAGCCGATCCATCTTCCGAACTCGATGAATCCACTTCGATTCAAACCTAGTGCTTCGTAACCTTCTACCGACACAAAGCCTCTTTCTTCACCATTTACATCCAAAGGATTCTCGACAAGTCTTACGCCGATATTACTGTAATCCTCATGGCCGATAATCCACCCGAACAAGGCCAAACCTCTAGACCACCCGAACCATATTTTGATATTCCTCGTATATCGAGGATGAACCTCCACCAACCTTCGCCACAACTCAACCCTCGTGGTCACACTAAAAAAACCATCCAATGGTCCATGGTTTACATTTGATGATATTCCATCTCATAAAATGGCGAGACATGACTTTATCAAATGTCTCGCTGATTGATCTCCAAATGTTACTTGGCCGAGCAACTACTCATTCCGCTCTGGGAATTTGCTACTGCTTTACGGTGCCCAAGAGATTGGTTTGATTCATTAGGCCAAGACAGTAAATCGCAATTTGTTCAAATACTGTAAGTCTCAATCGCTTCTTGCAGCTTATTCATGATCGCTTTCTAGGCGATCCAAATTATAGCTAAGCCGCACGCAGAGACTATCTCAATATGAAATGCCGCTTCTCTCAATGCTAAAGATCTTGAATTCCATTACAAAAGAATGTCTTCTTGTACTACAAGCTTAATGGATTCAATGAACCTACATCAAGCATGTCTTTCTCGCTTCCTACCGATTTAACTACAACCAGACATCCAAAGGCAGCTAAAACTCACAATCTCGCCTTGACACTATATCTCTTGGCAAAATCTTTCAGATTCCATGCCTTGATAAACTTTGTGAGCAAAAACAGCTTTTCAAAGAATTGTTAATGCAGACAAAGAGCCATTCCGTAGTGCTTGCAAAAACCTTATCTCCGATCAAGTGCAAAAAGAAAAGGATTGTGATTGCAGCCTCCAAAAAGAAAAGGCATTTCCTAAATTCACCAATCTCAATATTCTTCAAAGCCTCGCAAATCCGTAAAGCCTTACATGATTCTTCAAAAAATCAAGTTCATTCAGAGATCGAAACGAGAAAATCAAGCGTATGTTTTATCCGCAAGAAAAAAGGTCACTATGCCAAAGATTGTCCCAACAAACGAAAAATCTATTCGCTAGTTGAACACCTTCAAAGCTACCACCGATTATTCTCCCGAAAAGAAGAGCTTGAATCCTATTTCTCTCGAACAAGAAGAACCCACGATGAAACAAGAGTTCAGACCGAAGACTCATCTAGTGATTCGTAAAATGATGAGCCTCAAAACATTTTCCATCAACAGCTTGTTGTCTCGACACTTCGCTCCCATTCCTTCCATTAAACTCCAAATCTTACCTTCAAAATTCCACAGCCCATTCCAAAGAATTGGTCTTTGGATACTGGAGCCTAACTTAGAAGATGTTAAATCCACCATTCTTCCCCCGAAAGTCGGACCCACTACGAAGAACATTTCCTGTCAAGTCTAAGTGGAAAATTTTTCACTACCAAATTGATTACCAAAAACCCATCGTATTCAACTTTTTCCTAATCAGTGTCATTTGACCAAAGTTATCGATCCAATCACTTAATAAGGATATCTTGTTAGGTTTTGACATAATTCATCGATCAAACACCTCTATAAAGAGGTGCATTCACCGAACATATCATTCCCAATGGCATCCGAGTCAAATCCATGTTCAAACCTTTCACAAACATCTCAAACTTTACAAAGGTCTCAAACACCCCCATCTTACCACGACATTTCCACCAAGCTTTTACAATATTGTCCAATCCCATTCTCGAAGTTCACCCATCCAAACCCACTTTGAAAAAGATTTTTCTTCATTAAGTTGCCCTTTAAACTAAATTTTGAAGACATTAATCCCACCAAAGCCACTCATCCAGAAACGAGTCCTTCCGACTTAGTCCTAGCCCAAACCGAGTGTTCTCAATTGTTAGCCCAAGTTCTTATCAACCTACCCATTCTCAATCGCTTCTTGCAGCTTATTCATGATCGCTTCTTAAGTCCCAAAAGTATAGCTGGCTTCGCACGCAGAGACTATCTTAATATGAAATGCCGCTCAAAATGCTAAAGATCTTGAATTCCATTACAAAAGAATGTCTCTTGTAGTACTAAAGCTTAATGGATTCAATGAACCTACATCAAGCATGTCTTTCTCGGCTTCCCTACCAGATGAACTACAACCAGACATCCAAAGGCAGCTCAAAACTCACAATCTTAGTCTTGACACTATATCTCTTGCAAAATCTTTCAGATTGCAAGACATGCCTTGATAAACTTTGTGAGCAAAAACAGCTTTTTTTTCAAAGAATTGTTAATTTGCAAGAGAGCTATCCGTAGTGCTTGCAAAAACCTTATCTCCGCATCAATCCAAAAAGAAAAGGATTGTGATTGCAGCCCAAAAAGAAAAGGCATTTCGAAATTCAAAGAATTCGTAATATTCTTCAAAGCCTCGCAAATCCGTAAAGCCTTACGATTCTTCAGAAAAAGTCCAGTTCATTCGTGAGATCGAAACGGAGAAAATCAAGCGATGTTTTATCTGCAAGAAAAAGGTCACTATGCCAAAGATTGTCCCAACAAACGAAAAATCTATTCTAGCTAGTAACACCTTCAAAGTTACCACCGATTATTCTCCTGGTGTGGAAGAGCTTGAATCCTATTTCTCTCAACAATGAAGAACCCATCGATGAAACAAGAAACAGACCGAAGACTCATCTAGTGATTCGTAAAATGATGAGCCCCAAAGCATTTTCCACCAACAGCTTGTTGTCTCGACACTTCGCTCCCATTCCTTCCATTAAACTCCAAATTTGGCCTTCAAAATTCCACAGCCCATTCCAAAGAATTGGTCTTTTAGATCTGAGCCTGAGAAGTATGTTAAATCCACCATTCTTCCCCAAAGTGGACCCACTACGAAGAACATTTCCGTCAGTAAGTGGAAAATTCTTCACTACCAAATTGATTACCAAAAACCTATCGTATTCAACTTTTTCCTAATTGTGTCATTCGACCAAAGTTATCGGATCCAATCGCTTAATAAGGATATCTTGTTAGGTTTTGACATAATTCACCGATCAAACACCTCCGATCATTCCCAATGGCATCCGAGTCAAATCCATGTTCAAACCTTTCACAAACATCTTCAAACTTTACAATTTGTCCAAACACCCCCATCTTACCAATGCACATTTCCACCAAGCTTTTACAATATTGTCCAGAATCCCATTCTGAGTTCACCCATCCAAACCCACTTTGGAAAAATCAGTCTTTCTTCATTAAGTTGCCCTTTAAACTAAATGAAGACATTAATCCCACCAAAGCCACTCATCCAGGAATGAGTCCTTCTGACTTAGTCCTAGCCCAAACCGAGTGTTCTCAATTGTTAGCCCAAGTTCTTATTGAACCTACCCATTCTCAATGGGCTTGCCAAGCCTTTTTATGTTGAAAAACATTCTGAGATTGTCCGAGGAAAGAAACGCTTAGTCATTGACTACCAACCATTAAACATGTTTTTACAAGACGATAAATTTCCATTGCCCAAAAGACAAAGCATGTTTACTTTTCTCAAAAATGCCCAGATCTTTTCAAAATTTGATTTAAAATCAGGTTTTTGGCAATTAGGCATCAACCTTCGAACGGTACAAAACCGCTTTTTGTATTCCCAATGCTCATTTCCAATGGACGGTTTTTACCTTCTGTCTTAAAACAAATTTCCTTCCATTTTTCAAAATCCATGGTCAAAATCTTTGAACCTATCTTGCATCATGCATTGATTTACATTGACGATATTTTATCGTTTTTTGTGAACACATGATGAACATCGCCAGTTGTTAAATCACTTCTTTGACATTATCCAAACCCATGGTATCATTTTATCAGCAAAGAAAAGCACCATTGCAACGGATAATATTGAATTCCTTGGTATGATCATTAAAGACGGACACTACCAACCAGGAAAGCACATTGCCCAAGAATTGCTTCACTTTCCAGATCAGCAACTTTCCAAAAAGCAAGTCCAACAATTTCTTGGCATTGTCAACTACATCAGAGACTTTATCCCACATGTCGACCACTACACTCATCACCTTTCGGCTTTATTGAAAAAGAAGCCACCAGAGTGGAATTCAGACCACACAAGTGTTGTCACTACTCTAAAGCAACTTGCGCAAGATCTGCCACCATTAAAGTTGATCACAGATGGCCAACGCATATTGCAAACAGATGCTAGTGATGAATCATGGGGTGCCATCCTTCTTGAAGACATCAATGGAAAAGAACACTTTATCGCTCACGCTAGTGGACAATTTTCTGACACACAGAAGCACTACCATAGCGTTTTCAAAGAAATCTTAGCGGTAAAGAATGGTATCAAAAAATTTGAGTTTCATCTCATTGGACATCATTTTCTCATCCGAATGGACAGTTCAGCCTTTCCCAATATCCTCAATTTCAAAGGTAATACTGCTCTCAAAAGATGTTACTCAGTTAAAAGATTGGTTTTCTAATATGATTTCTCTCACAAGCATATATAAAGATCCCAAAACCTCATCCCTGATATGCTATCCCGACTCTCAAAACCAGAACAGCCTCTAGCCCTTGTTTCTACCAAATATCACTTCCCAATTATTCTCATGGCTACTTCACCCCTTCAAGCTATCACCAAAAAGACATTTCCCTTGGCAAAACCTTTCACTCGCCTTTTGCCCTCCAAGAATTTGCAAAAAGGCTATGTTTCGCTTCTTCATGAAAGCTTACCTTTAGCAGCATTCATTTCCTTTCAACCTTCCATCCGTAAAACATGTTTCTTACCGGTTTAACACTTGATCCACCCAATGAAATTACCAAGATGAGTTATGGTACATCTCGTGCCTAATCGTTTATATGCTACTAAGTTGGTTTTACCAATTCAACCTTGTCCCATCTCCTTAATCTTAAAAAAATCCACCTCTTTATCTCGACCCTTTTCGAGCGGTTCTCCCCATTCCCCGGTGGAGAAAGAAATTACAAAGAATTAATCAATTATATAATCTTGATCGCATGCCCGAATCAAGCCAAAATGTTCACATCTCGTGTTCATTATCCATCGCCATATTTCCAACATCCAGACACCAACCTTTTCTCGACTCAAGATCGTATACGAATATCTCACCACTCCTCATCCCGCCTCATTGAAAATGAATTCCACCAACCTCAACAATTACCTTTCCCAACTCAATCACCGACTCCACCTCATAAGGATATCTTCCACACATCCTCGCCCTCAACATGACATGATTACGATTCCCACTCCATCGCCATATCCAAACCAAAGTCCACCAGATCATTATCAAGAAGAAAACCAGACTACACCGATTCCTTTACCAAGACTTCAAGACCTCCATGGGAAGACTTCTTCCACTCACCAACACCTTCAACAATTTCCACAACCAACCATGTATGAACCAGATCATCATCTCAACCTCACCTCGTAAAAGACAAAGAACCCAAATACCAAGCCCCCGTGATCCAAGTCATCATCACCAAGACTTTACTAACAGGCTACAGCCCCATCCACCTACTCATGGTCCCCACAGAAGTTTCCTAGCGCCCCAAGCCATTTCCCCACCGTGGGGTGACCTGATCGGTCGGGATTGGTCATCCAAGACGACTACATGAATCTCCGCTTCCATAAAGTAGTTTGTCTTGTGCACAATTAAAGTAGTTTGTCTTGTTGTAATAAATATGTTTACTTTTGCTTTATGATTTTGTCTTCTTGTAATCATTAAAGCTTGCTTACTTTAAGCTTTTACTTTTGTAAAAGTTATGTCCACGCTATGCTTTAAGTCTTTGTCGCTTGTAATAATTAAAGGTGTGTAATCAATATGTGTAATAGTGATGTCTTTTTACTTTTCAAAAAGCAAAAAGATAAGGTCCCGCCTTATCTTTACGCTTTGAATCCTTATATAAAGGATTTCTCCTCCTTGTAACATAGATCGAAATCAATAAAAACTCTCGTGTTTTCTAAGCTATGACTTTCTAAACTCTTCTCTCTCTCGCAAACGAAGTTCTAAAGAAAAGAAAAGAATAAAGGTTTTATCCGCTCATTTTGAAATCCCAAGGAAGTATGCCTCGCACTTGCCTTCAAGAGCGATCTTGTGCACGAAAAACTTGATAAATTTTATGCTGGGGTCAGAACCTAAGCAAAATTGTTTTAAGTGCATTTTCTGATGCTTACAAGTATAGCGCTGCTCTTGATATTTGCCGACTGTACCGTCATGTCATCTACTTCTCACACTGCTAATTGACAAACACCGTAATTTGGCACGAGCCAATGCTATTCGTGTCTTCAGAGTCATGTCCTCATTCACCAAAATGGCATGACATACCACTTTGTTTTCTATGCCACTAAAGAGACATTGCTCATCAACTTGCATGGCACCATCATTCATTCATCTTTTCCAACTCAATTACTATCTTTCGACACTCACTTCTATCTACCTCTCTCAATTAAAAGATTATAATTCCAACTACATTACACCATGAATCCTAACAATTCCTTCTTACTTCTTTCATCACCTACTTACCAGCCTTGTAATACTTCTCAACATTTCCATAATTTTGTAAACGTTAAAGCTCTTCAAAAGATATCCAATAGCTTCTTTGTTGCAGCTAATTCTAGCTGTCTATTCCCAACATCGAAATCCCAGAGACTTCCGAAAGGCAAATCCCGAAGAAAGGCTGACAGGCTATGTCTTCATCTCATCATTTTGAGGACTCTCTCATCTTGTCAAAAGAGGATACGGCCTAGTTACCGTCAAACAATGTCAATGTCGTCAGGTCGTACTTCGCCACAGTCTTCATCACGCAGTTTTCATCATCTTCTCTTCAACAAATTACCAACCCAACAATTTTTGACTCCAAACCAGTCAAATTTACCAGGCGCAGGTGCGTAACAATGCCGCCAAAACGCTACTCATCATCACCTCATGCGCTTAAATCATGCCCAGACTGACGACGACACCAACATCACTGTACCCTGCGGCGCTGTGCACGCGTACGTATGCCGCACATCCGCATCCGCATCTATTCCCACACAAATTGCCGCCGACGTCATACAGCCTATGCGAAACATGGCCATGTCTAGCCTTACATTTAGCTCGTATGACTGGAAGATGACAAGTGACTTCCAAGCCGGTCGACTTCCTACAAATTACGCCCACGCTATCATCGCCTTCACATGGCTGGCCAACCGCATCAAGAAGTAGTCAGCCTTGATGGTTACCTCGCAGAGATCGCATCTAACGTGGACGTCCTGATCGATGCGTCAGGAGCCGCAATAAAGAAATCGCTTGGGGTATTTATCGACGCATGACGATGATTGGCGACACCAAAAAAACCAAAGAACCTACTCAAACACGCTGGCCCAAATCAATAAAAGACTCTGGCCTCACCCACCAAGTAACCACACTGCTTCATGCAAAAAAACGAGTGAATTGCAAATCGGCACTTTTCCATTTTACCACTTTTCACACAAGTCATTATCGCATTTTCACAACTCCACTCCACCTATTAGCTAATGTGCGGCAAATCAATTGATGTTCTTCCTTCTTCACCCATCCCTTCAAATTACACTTAACGAATGTTTGTCGCTCAAGTCCTCAAACTTTCACTATCCCTTTCATTTATTATTAAGCTCAAACTCGGCCATCTGGGTGTCTAAATCCCTCACCTCAGCTTCCTAACTCAAAACCTGCCGCCGGGATCAAACATTTAAAAAGCTGTGAAATAGCCTAACATTCATTCTTGTCGGAACATCTAGTTAATTGATCAATTATACTGAACGAGTCGGACAATTTGTGTTTACTTTAACTATGGCACTTGCAGTATTCACTGTGAGTCTCTGCTGCATCAGCTATCGTAGTACTCGCATGTCCGGCCATACAGCCCCAAAGTTTGCTCGCTGAACCAGCAAGGAAGTGACGCAGCTTGAAATCCCAAAACAGCACTTTGCTTTTTGTTTACCACCACGCTCACCTACCTACTCATAAACATTTATTACCACAGCTCTCCGATCTTTCAACCAAATGGCACAGATCACCAAATGTACTGGCATGCCCATACTTGCAGGCATCACTTTCCACCAAGCTTCATTTGAATAACCCAATCAAATTTCACCCCAATCTCAAAATTCTTCTTAATACCAACAATTGTTGCACAGATCACATCAATAGCTTCAATTTTAAATGGGGCGCCTAGCTCGATATAACATGATGCATTGAGACAATACAACAGAGCGATCCATCTCAACTTAAGCCGATTCAAATCATGTTCTCACCTCTACTGACACGCCGTCACTCGCTTCCACCGACAGCCGCGCTGTAACCATTACATGGAGCGATAACGCCACATAATGACCGTCATGGTCATCAGGCGCCAAAAACAGTTTCGCACCTGAGTTTCACAGACTGGCCGTCATATATCTCGACATTTCACCTCCACCCATTTATAAGCCACCCAATACTAAACTACAGCCGCTCAAACCAACGCCGCCAAGCCACTGCATGTACACTCGCCGACATTCCAACAAGCCACATTCATCCATCCATCTTGGACCCCGACATGGATCGCATGATGCCGACTGAGCTGCACTAGGATGAATTCAATCCCCGCATAACTGTATTCTCTGTCGTGTTTCTCTTTTAGAGGGTGATTCATCATCGTTTACCAGCCAGATTTAACTTTAGTGTTCTACCTGTCAGCGTCAGTTAGCCTTCTTGCTAGCTCAAAGCGCTAAGCCGCATAGCAATATGCTAACTATGTCGCCGCTTCAAGAAAGCCGCCGCCGCCACGGCTATTTTACATGCCTTCTCTACAACAGCACAATCGATTGAATTTAACCATTGAAGCACGGGCGCTTCGTGCCATCTCTGGCACTACAAACTATCCTTCATCCAGGCAGCCAACCACAAGCCTATTCAATGCCTATTCGCCCGCACGTTAAGCACGCCGAGCAATCGATCACAATGACATAATGTTAAAACAGTAGAGATTATTCTCGTAGTCGTTTCCAGCAAACCTTACCATTATCTTCGCGCAGGCAAAAAAAGAATTGTGATGAGCGCTTGCGGTTTGGCAGTCATTCTCAAATATTTTCGTGGGCTTCCTTCCGTGTCTCGCAATTCTCGCTCCTTCAAGCTTAAGGTCGTAGATAAACTAGAGAGAAAGTCCAGCTGCATCAGAGATGCGTCAACAGAGAATCGGAGTAATCTCGAAAAGTGGGCAGGACACTGTCCAAACAAGACGAAATCTATCTATCGGCCATTGGAAGTAGTAAAATTTTCGTGCCACCATTCTCGAGCATTATTTCTCCTCAACAAGAACTTTAGAACATCGACTCGCGGAGCAACACCGCGCACGATATTCAATACGAGTGATTCGGTTTTGTGCCACAAAGCACATGGTTATCGCCATGTTGTTACTCTGATAAACTCACCTGGGTGGCCTGTTTCAAAATGATTCAGTTCATCCGTCTTTGTTATCTTATATGTTTAACGCATTAGTGCTGACCATTAATTGTTTACTGTTTCAAAGCAAAATTGCAAGTGAAATTCACTTGTAGCCTGTCACCCTTATCAAACGTGTCTATCGTATTCGATTCAACTTTCTAACTTTTCGTATTGCAAGTTACCATCCGCCGCAATAAGATTTGTTAGCCTACCAAATCGCATATTAATTATCGCAATTCCTAAATATTGTCAGTCCAGTGTCACTAATATCTTGAAACTTCCTTGTCTACACACACTCAACTCAAACACTTAGCATTCCACACCTATCAAGTATTAACAAGTCCGTACCACGACTTATCTGTTCACCACAATCATATCCAACCATCCACTGAAATGCGCTTTTCTTCATTAAGCCAATTAATCAGAACCAGAATGACTATCAGTGTGACTTTCTCAAAGACTCCTTAGTCGCCTTGCCTTTTATGCCGATAGATTCCAATGTTAGGTTCAGCCTTATCGGGTTGCCTAGCCCTCTCAATGCAAAGTGGGTGTCAAAAGTTACCAGATGCAACGCCACGCCTATTCGAGATTATACCGGTGTTTAATGTGCGATAGACAAAATCTTCCCATTTATAAATGCCAAAGAACCTACTGTCTTTACTATCTTCTGCAAATGCCTGTATCTTTCCAAATTTGATTTGATTTGCTTTCTAATTAGGCCACCGGCGGAACAAAGAAGATTTCATCACAGACATTCATGCTCATCCCAATCAGGCCAGTCTTTTCGCAATGCAGTTTTTAATTCTGCCTGCCTCCTGTACATTTTTCAATCATGGTCAACCTATTCCAACCTTCACAGATGCGATCAGATGCATTGATTTACATTTACACTGTCCTATCATTGATGAACATCGCTTAAACTAATCACTGCTATTATCCATTACGGGCTCATGGCATATAGTATGCGCCTGCGAACAAGATAGTAATATAGTGTATTATATGCATGACACTACAGAAAGCGGTTTTACTGAATGGCCCAATAGCACATGCCCAGTTACTTTCCGTTCTTCACGAACGATCACTGCTCGCAAAGACCAACAATTTCAATTGCTCAATTTTCACATTGTCAATTCAGTACACTTCATTATGTCGCTCTCATCGACATCGCTTTCGTCGCTCTCGAAGCGGGTGGCGAGCTCCGCACTATAAAACGCCGCTATCTGTGATTAAAGTAACTCTGCATCACACACAAAGCTGATTGCGGATGGCAACATATTGCAGAGTGATGTCGTCGATGGACTCTTCTTCGAAGAACAACGGAAGCAGACACTGCACCACGATTAGGACGTATAGCATGTTACACAGTTAAATCATGCGCATTTAATGGCGCAGCACGGCAAACGCTTCATCGTGCACATTTATTATTACCGCTTATTGCCTTTCTTTCCTATCCTCACTTCAGCGGCCACTCTCACTAGCGAAACTCAGGTCCTAAATAAAGTTATTAAAGTTAACTGATCTCGATGGGTTGCCCTTAAATATTTAACATTGTAGATCAAATATTGTCTATAGCTCGTTTAATATCTCTTCAAGCACTAACATGGCTCACTTACCGAAGACAGTTCACTTGGCTCAAAAAGCACTTTCTGGCAAAATTATTCTCAAAATTACCCCAAGAATTTGCAAGCTCCTTGGAAAGTTTTATCTCCAACGGTAAACAGACTTTGTCTAGCGTCATTCATTTTTCCAATCTTAACCGTTTATCATGACTATCACTAACCGATCATTGTGAACGAATGGTTACGGTACATTCCTGCTCAACACAATCGCTCTTATAATTGGTTGTCAGTTGTACAAATTACTGCTGCGTAAGTCCGTGTCCCATCTCTATTTAACCTTCCGTAAAATCCACCCTCTTTGTCCGGACCCTTCCTCGAGCATGCCCACTATTCATCCGCGGAGAAGAATACAGCACGCAACCGGCAGATCGAAGCATCACCACGACATTGTTGAGATTCCTAATTATTAGCCATTCGTCAACATCCAGCCGTAATTCACGCTTTTAACCTTTTCGACTTCAAGACGTGCTCCTTCTCACTTGGCTCATCTCATTTCACCATCAACAAATTAATTCTACTTAGCTACGTTTCACTGGCGTACTCCACCAACAAGATATTTCATTACGCCCACACATTTTCGCCAAACATGCCACACTTCCAAACCAAACCCAAGGTATCCGCCACCCAACCAAAGTCTACAAAACACCACAAGAAATTCCTGTTTTTTTACACCCGTTGGGAAGAATTTTGACATTAACTGGGATCATTTCTTCATCTCTACTCAACAGCTCCCATCCAAGCAATCATTCACCATCTACTTCTACCATACTACTGCTCATCACCCAGCTACTCTCTCACACATGTGCAGCAGCCCACCACCTTCACTATCCACACAAAGAGTGCCAGACCCTCTTCACTGATCGCTCACTTCCGCATCCAGCGTGATCTTCGACCACACGCATGAATCCATAAAGCCTCGTCTTGAGCCTGGCCTCGTCGTTGGTAATTATTTGTCGTGGCGTTTACATTTGGGTTTGCATCAGCTTCTGCTTTCTTAAAGCTGCCTTATTTTAAGCTATGTCCAGTCGCGTTTAGTCATGCTTCGTTAGTGCTGTTTTGTCGCTATCAAGTATGCCTTAAGTCTTTACTTATACTTTTTTACTCAAAAGCAAATACCGTTTGCGCTTACGGGTCCGATGCAATCCTTATATACGCTCTGAATTGTGTGGTAATATGAGAGTACCACTATTATCAATAACCGCTAAAGCCGTATTATTTGTTTTTTCTCGCAAATAGTCTAAAGGTTAAAGCTCCTAGTGTTTGAAGCAGTCCGGCCAAAAGCATTTTAGTTCTGACCGCCATGTGTGAGTAGCGAGTCATCGCCATCGGTAACTTACGACATGAACTCTGATATCTGCCGCATTGGGCACCCCCGTAAGTTGCTAGTGAAAGTCTGCCAGCGCTGGGCCAGAATTTACAAATTTTAATTTTGATTGCTCATGATGCTCATAAGGTATATATATCTACTAAACCGGTGCACTATACCTGTCTGGACAGCTAATCACCAACTGCACAAATACGCCACGCCATTTAAAATCCATGATCTGTTGATGCTATTGAACTGATGCTGGGCGTTGTTTACATGCATCTGACTCGTCTCTGCACAAGCAGTCTCTAAGTTTCAACTTCATATACTGTGTACTCAACTCCTTAAACAATTTCAGAGGAGTTCACAACCCAACAGACTCTTCTGTCTAAAAATATGTGTACCAAACCGTATAAACAGACGTTTTTCTCTGACGACACGATCTCTTCAATGCCGACAGGCAAGGCAAGCATACTGGGATTTCAAAATGAACAAGATAAAATCTTTTATTTTTTCTCCTTTAACCTCTAGTCAGTATAGAGCAGGAGTGTAAAGTATAAACACAGAGTTATATATAATGCTGAGCCATTTATCTATTCTAGCGAGGCGAGAGGAGAGAACTTATATACAGGCGATCCAAAGCGCAAAGTAAAGACCCATGGACCCTTTATCTTTTGCCAAAAGTAAAACATATACTACAATATTGACATATTGATTATTGGATTACTCTACAATTATTATTATGTTGACAGATTTGTACGATGACTACATACTCACAAAAAAAGTGCTCTAGTAAAAGCATTTTTAATGATTACAACAAATCAAAATCAGCATAATATTACAACAAGACAACTACTTTAATTATTAAACAAGACAAACTACTTTACGGGAATGCTAGGAACCAGATTATGAATATTCGTGTTTGACTGGCCTCACCCCTGACACCTCTGGGCTGGGAACGGCCTTAGCCACTTTAGGAAAACTCCTTACTTCTCGTGACCCATGAGTAGTGCACGGGGCCCTCGCAGCCTGTAAAGTCTGGGTGATGATGACTTGATTCTCTGGGGTCAGGCATTCTTTGTGCTTTGTCTCTTTGTGAGGTCCGATGTATTGAGGCCTCCGGTATTTATGTTCTGTCACCGATCAACTAGGAAACTGGCTTGTTAATAGCGGGAAAAAAAGTTCTTGGGCCGGGTCGGCAGAGTCTTGGTAAAGGAAATCGGCAGCACTCGTTTTCTTCTTCCTCGATGTACTTCGTCTGGCTCGACAGGATGGCGCAGTCAACCTATGTCAATGCAAAGGCCCTGCCAAGTGACGTGTAAAGATATCTCATGAAAGGTGAGTCCAGAACTGAAATGTGAAAGGTAATTATTTGTCGAGGGAATTCATTTTCAGCCTTGAAAGGTGATTTATGAAAGGTGTGTAAGGATATTCATATACCTCCGATCTCTCTTGATTCAGTGGCCTCAGTTCGGGTGGAAATCCGGTTGAATAATGAACACAGTATACGTGTGACATGGCTCGATGCGTATCAGCATTCGATCAAGATTGTATACTTCCCAGAACTCATAATTTCTTCTCCACCAAACGCACCACTGAACAGACATAACTCGAGAGTAGTCCGAGGTTATAGCGGATTTTTCGGGATAGACGATACAAGGTTCACCTAACTGCAAACCAACCAACTTAGTATATAAGACAGTATGCTAACCGATGTATAACTCATCTTCTGATTTTCAAGTGGATCATAAACCTGCAGTAGTAACATGTTCGACTAAGGTCGGGAAGAAAGGAAACGAAACCGAAAATTTAAAAGGCGTAAGCTCGGCCGGAAGGTTTAAACATACCTTTTTTTTTGCGAGGCAAAGACCAAAGGGTTTTGGTTTTCATGGCGGAAATGTTGCCGGGTGATAGCTTCTCTTTGTATAGTAGACGAACAATCGGGAAGTGATTGGCGAAAACAAGCGGTTGTAAGGCTCTGGTCTATAAAGATATCGGGGATGAGGCTTTGTATCCTTTGAGGCGCTATGATGCTGATGTTATAAATCTCATATTAAACCACCAATCTTAACCTCAGTAACATCTTTTCAACAAAGGATACCTTGGAAGATACTCGGGAAGTTACTAACCATTCATTCTATATAGTTAAATGATGTCCATAAATGATGAAACTGCCATCTCTTTTCGAGCGCTAAGATTTCTTTTGGACCGCTAATGATTTCTTTGGGTGGAAGGGTCGTGCTACATTAGCTCACTACCTTGTAGCTGAGCTTATAAAGTGTTCTTTCCATTGATTCTTACAAACGGACGGGCACCCCTTTAGCGATTTCAACTACGATCTTGCGTGCAACATGCACTGACATCAACTTAGCTGTGCAGCAGTGCTGGGAGCTGGGACTGCTGACGTGGTCTCAACTAGGCTTCTTTTTCAACGTGGTGAGTGTAATGGCAGTGGATAATAAAGTCTCGATAAAGTCTAAAGTCTCTCGGCGTCAGGCTGACAATGCCGCAAATCATTTGACTTCGCTGGAAAGTGATTCGAAAGGAAGCACCTCTCATGTGTTTCTTCGGGTCAGGCAAAGGTCCGGCCTGAATGATCAGCACATGAACGAAGATGACAAGGAATTCAATATTATATGCATGCAATGGCTGTCATTGATAAACAGACCTAACAGTTCGAGACTGTGAATCGTTAATCTGATTTAGCACAAGTACCGGTTCGACTTGGGCTCATCACGCGTTCTCCCAAAACAGAAATATCGTCATGTAAATAAATGTCAATGCATGCAAGACAGGTTCAAGATTTTGACCATGATTTTGGACAAGCGCGCAGAAGTTTGGTAGCGCGTATGGTAAACCGGCCTACCCATTCTAAATGAGAGCATCGAATACAAAAGCGCTGTTGCACTGCTCGGCGGTTCAATGCCTAATTGCCAAAAACCGACTCTAAATCAAATTTGGAAAGATCCGGCATTTTTTTGAGAAGCAACATGCTTTGTTTACCTGGGTAACGGGAATTTTATCATCTGTAACATGTTTAATGCCGCTTTAATGACTGATGACTAGTTTTCTTTTCCTAGTCCTAATGGGACAACTTTATATAAAAGTAAAAGTGGTGCCCGGTAACGAATGGGCAGTCGGATAAGCACTGCGCAATTGAGAAATGTAACACTTTGACTTAAGTTGCGTAAGTCGAAGGACCATTCCTCACGTAGCGGCTGGCAGATTAATATCTTCATTTAGTTTAAAGCGCATAACGAACCTAAAGACCGATTTTTCTCAAAGTGGGTTTGACGGGTGAACCGGGTTTGACAAAAGGCTGAGAACCGTGAATGAGTCTGACAATATCGTAGTTGGGTAGTCTTGATGGACAACGTGTGAGTGTTTACAAACGTTTAAAGAAAGGTTTGAACGTATTGCGTGAATTTGGATCCGCCATGCTACAGCCTGTGTTCCTATCGGTGTTTGAACCATGACCTATTATGTCACAGATACCTTAAGGCATATCCTTATTAGTGATGCAGATATCCATAATCGGATCCACACCAACACAAATTGGGATAATAAAGATAGCAATGCGGGCTAATAAATCGCTGCAATCGGGCCAGAATAAGAATTTTCCACTGCAACCCTAAAATGTCTTCGTGAGTCAGGTCCACTGCGAAGAATGGATTTAACATACTTCCCAATCTGCACTAATTCGCTGAATTCGCCCATGAATGGATTAATTGGGCTTAACAAGGAATGTAAGGTTTTATGTCGAGATGCACAACAAACAACCAAGTGACTGATGATGAACATGCTTGGGGGCTGCCTACATTTTCTTCGAATCACTAGATGAGTTCTTCAGCACGAACACCCACTATATAACACAAAGGGTTCTTCTTGTTCGAAATAGCAGACCAAGTTCTTTCTTTCTCTAGTGAGAATAATCCATACTGAAGCTGCTCATCTAAATTCAATGTATTTTCCTCCTGCTTTTCTTACCCGATAAAGTGACTGGCATTTTCGTATGTATATAAACATTCACGCTTGATGATTTCTCTCGTTTTCGATACGCGAACGAACTTGATTTTTTCCTCAAGAATCAGAATTTCCTCTGGGATTTGCGAGGCTTCAAGAAATATTCTCGACCGACCAATTTAATTTCCGTGAAATGTTTTTCGAAATCGCAATCACAATCCTTTTTCTTTGCAAATCTAGGATAAGGTTTTTGTGCTACCTCATGGAACGCTCTTTTTCAGCTCTTTTGAAAAAATCTGCTTGCTCACAAAGTTTATCAAGGTCTAGCTATATACTGGAATGCCAACAGAGCAAGTACAAGACTAAGCCAAGAGATTGTGTGATCAGTTTCAGCTTGGTCAGCTGATAATCAAGGTTCATCTCGGTGTGGAAGGAATACATGTTTCTGTCTCAAATGCTTCTCAGAGAACAAGAGAGACATTCTTTTGTAAAAATGGACTCCAAGATCTTTAAGATTGGTGAGAGAGCATTTCATTAATGTAGATATCTCAGCAAACTTTTCAATCAAAACAACTGGACTAGAAAACACACAAAGAGCAAGAGCTTGAGACTGCATTTCCGAATAACTCAGCTGCCCTACCTCAACAATCAATTCTTAGCACCGCAGTAAAACGTGAAGAAATTTCCGAATGAAAAATCTCATCCGTAACCGTAACATTCGGAGATCAGTGAGTATCTAGCAAGTGTTTCGCCTTATACGACGGATGGAATATCATCAATGTAAACCATGGACCATTGGATGGCTTTCTCAGCGTGACGCGTGACGTGTAAGGGGGTGTCAGGCGCAAGTGTATGTTCATCGGGCACCGGTGAATATCAATATACGTTCTGGGTGGTTCCGGGTAAGGAGGTTTTGGTCTATGCACTGGTCGGGGCGAGATCTCGTCCACCGATGAGGATTCCGTATAAGTGAACAATCATCGAGCAGAGTCAGGGGCGAAATGTAGGTTCTATGGGTTTCAATCAAGGCTGATTCTATCAGTTCAAGATGGATCGCTACGGAGCAATCGTGATTCGAATGACATGCGTTTCTGCTGGCCGTGGCAGGAGATTGCCGTTGGAGTGACGCTGGGGTGCGTATATTGGGGTGTACGTGGAGAGTATCGTATGGTGATGGCGCCCGGCTGTTCCTTGGGCGAGAGGCTCGGCTCGGGGTTTGGGTTTTTGATTGGGTCGTGGTGAACGAAGGTCGCATTGTATGCCAAATAATCGATGGACCATAAGATCGGATGAGAAAGATGTAGCTAAAATGGGTGGTGCGGGTACTGCAGGGGCATGGGTAAATAGAGTCGATGGTAGTAGTCTGTTTTTGACCAAACAGGCAAGTAAAATGGCCGATGACGATTCTTCTTTCTTTGGTCAAACTCGCCATAAGATTATCGAGCAAGCATGGTCTGAGTTCAATAACTAACGAACAATTTTCTCTATGGATCTACCATTGAGTCTCAATCGAGTCTCACTCGCCGTTTCAACTGCTCGAACTGATGCCAATTTTTTCAACTCGAAACGGATATGGCATCATTCATTTGTCAGGCCCGGCATTTCGGGTTTAACGAGAATCGATTCAAAAGCGTTTGTGGAGATTCAAGATGACCAGGTACATACCGCATTTAAAAGTTTGTGACACAACTATCGTAATCATTTATAATGCTGGCATAGAAGGAAAAACGACATTAGCCCAGAGCTATTAAAACATCATGCTTAGCCAATGGTGTACCGATAAAGGAAGCGGAGTTGTGGGCAGAAATGGAAGTGAAACTTCATTGCACTCATACAAATCCATCCGACGGGTTCAGAAACGGGCAAGGGATCGCCGGCGTGATGGTCTTTGGTGAGTTTGGGTTCACAAAGTAGTACGACAAACAGCTGTTGGCTTTTTGCCTTTTCGTGTCACCTCTCTTCCAATCATCCCAACAGTCGACACCAATTCGCACATTTAGAGCAGGACACATCCCATCCCAAATAAATGTCCGGTGGCACTGGTAAGTAGTGCATGGCACGGACCCCGTGGAGGCTCCTAATCTTGTTAGTCATCGGCCATCTTTTGACACAGAAAAGATAGCTTCCAGAGGAAGTAGTCGCATATGGTTTCTGAATTCGGTCCATCTCGGGTCGCCCGACTTGTGATGTCTCAATGTGAGCCGACGATTTTAATAATCGTCATGGTGAGATCCATTCAAGAGGCATGTGATGAGCTCTGTCGAGGAGGAATTATCTCCGGATGTGGGATCCGGATGATGGGATCCGGGATCAGACCGATTCGATTCAACGCTTGCAGGGCCGTGTCGTCATGTTCACAGCAGATCTAAGGATGATTTTTTATAGACCAATTGATTAATGGAGAGTGTGCAATTTTGTCAAGTCAATTTGTTGTTCCGCACCTTGAATTTGGAACTGGACTTTCGGCGTCAGTTGGTATTCTTCAAGCATAGTGCCAGAATTGGATAAAGAAGAGTAAGGCTGTAGTAAACACTGCAAGTTCTATTCGACAAGACTCCATAATAAGTGGTACTGCTTGAACCGTATCCAACATAAAGCAACTGGACCACCTAACTTTTTCCTCGGGCGCGAGGATTGACCTCCGAGACGCGGAGATTGAGTACTTTCTCTCCGTTTGTATTAACCTAGGATATTGCTGGTATGGCTGTAGCTGGCCGCCGCTACAGCTCAAGTGGTCAGAGACTGGACCGGATTGCATTTTGCAGGCCTTTAGGGATACAGAGTTCTGGATGCTCGGGTAAAAGAACCGGCCGCTTTTGCAACCATGCGACCGAGTAAGAGGCAGGAGCATACGATTCTCAAGTGAATGGGAATATAAGAGATTCTTACACAGATTCTATCTTCATTGACGCAGAGCTGAATGAAGGCAAGATCAGAGAAGAGTGGGGTTGAATATAAGCCCGGCTGAGAGTAATCAGCCTGGCTGAGCGATTTATGACGAGATTACATTGTAAATTCTTCTCCACATACCGATTGAGCTCTATCGAGCAAAATTGAATGGGGTAAGATTCAATCATACTCATTTTGTGAAATTAAGAACAAAGTTTAGAAAACAGGTAGGTTTCAGGTAAAGACATTGTTTCCGATATGGCTCGATATATACACATATTAGACGGCTGTGCTTACACTGGGAGCCCGTATTAGAGTACGCAGCTGCAGAGTCTCGAGTAATCTTAAAATCCACCTCTTTCATTCTCTGACCTCTCCTCAAGTCGTCTCCCTACCACTCCCCCATGGAGAAAGACACAGCACCATGGGTACATCACCGTAGCATCTCTAAGCTTTCTAAATGTTCTACTTCACATGCGCTCATTATTCATCACTACATTTCCAATTGGGACATCATCAACCTTTCTGCACTCCACCCAGCCAGCCTGTGTATTAATATTTTACCACCACCTCCATCCCACCCTCATTGAAAATGAACTCCAGCCTCAACCACCAAATTACCTTTTCCCAACCAAATCACCAAACCCACCGCATACATATTTTCCATACATCTTCTTTGCCTCAACAACACGCATGATAGCGATTCCTCATCCCCGCCATATCCAAACCAAAGTCTACGAGATCATCAAAGGAAATAAAACCAACCTACACTGATTTCTTTACTTTACCAAGACTCAAGATCTACGGCAAGATTTTCCTCGCCTAAACAACTCCAAATGGGCTTCTACACCTATCAACAAATCCGTGATCACCATCCCAACCTTAAAATCGACAAGCAACCCTTAAATAATTGGGCCAGTGATCCAAGTCACTTCCAAGACCCTAAACCAAAGTTACGACCCCCCACCTACCTCGGTCCCACCTTAGGTAAAGTATTCCGCGCCTAAGCCATCTCCACTACTGCGCGACCCAGCACCGGACGGGATCTGGCCAACTACGATTATTTTCTCCGCTCCAGCAAAAATGTGGTCTGCTGTACAGTAGCAATGCTGCTTGCTTTATAACTTGTGCCTGCTGTAAAAGCATATGCTTTAAGTTTACTTCTTTGTAAAAGTCATGTGGGCCAAGTCATGTCTTTGCTCATGTCGCTTTGACAATTAAAGCGAAAACAGAATAATAGATTTTATTTCCCAAAAAAGAAAAAGATAAGTCCCGTCCCCGTGGCACTGATCTTTACACTTTCGGGAATCCTATATAAACAATTTTCTCTCTCTCATTGGTATATATAAAATCATCAATAAAACTCTGTTTTCTAAGCTACGACTTTCTAAGCTTTCTCTCTCTCCGCAAACGCACGGCAGAAAAAATAAATAGACAGGAAAACATTTTATCCGTTTCATTTGAAATTCTCAAGAAGTATGCCTCGCACTCGCCTTCACATGATCCGTGCATCGAAAACTGATAACTTTTATCTGTTTGCACTGCTTGTAGACTAAAGAAAGTCCTGGCTTTCTGTCAGAAACTACACATTTAAGTATAAGTATTTTCTTGGTATATGATCTAACTACCTATTAAACCGTGCTAAGCATGCCCAAAGTACAGCTTTAACTCATTGATAGACTTAAACAACGCCCTAATAAGTGTGGCATCACACATTTCCACAATAAACGATCGATAGCAAAATCGGACATCACTTTTAACTTAAGATGGTCAACCTTGTGAGAGTATAAAAGAATGACACCGCTTTACACATACTGGTACACATATGTCACATGTTCGGTTTGCGTTTATGGTAACAGTTACTGCTACATGACATGCCAAACTGCACTGAAAAACACTACGGAGGTTAATAAACCGTTGACAAAAACCTGTGGGTCAAATCGCATACTACTGATCAAGGACGGTAATATTATCAAAGCGAGTCCTAATTATTTTTTAATCATGATGGCACATTTATTCGGCACATTTAAATGCTTCTCTCTCTCATTTCGACACCTTTCCAACCATTTCAGCTTACTTTTCCTTTTCTTTTCTATCTATATTTTCACGATTTTAATAAATTCCATTTCAGCTCGCATTAGTCTGAGCTCACCTTACTGGAGTTAATTTTCTTTCAAATCAATGCTCAAGGGGAAGTCTCAAATACGCAAACAAGGCGCTTTATTTCGATAAATTTACTTTCTTATCCCCTCATTTTATGATGTTTGACTTTCTTTCGTTTGACAACAGTAATATTCAAACTATGGTATCATAGCCATCCCGTGAAGTTTTCTATCCCTTTCAAAATAAAATTATTTTCAAAAATTTTGTTCTTTCAAATCACAAACGGGTGACGATATAGATGCAGATATTTCTAATATGGCATCAACTTCATCAAACTTCTAACTCTACTTTGTGTAATCATTCCGCCTTTCTTCTTTCTCTCCAAAATCCACTAAACAAACAACACAGCCAACAAAATAGAAAACCTTGTTGGAATATTCATACATCCCCTCGAATCCGCACAACAACGACACTTTTCCTCTTATTACTTTTTACCAATCTCACAAACGCCCACACTCTTATCCGCAAAAGATCCGCACCTCTTGTCACCACCATGACCACAAAATATATATCCAGCTTCTAGATTAGATGGCACTTCAAAGCACTTCGTGCACTGACATAACATATGCTCAACTGGGAAATTCCTTCGCGTAGTTAATTCTTAATCTTAGAAAGTTATATTATACTCATCTCCATATCTGAGAATAAGATGCATGAAGGTTGTTCTCTACCTTTACCCAAATTATCACAGCTCAGACTCAAGTGCCTGACACCGTGTTCAAATATCAAGATGTCAAGTATTTGGTACTTATCTCACCACTTCATGCGCGCGTTGTTCACCTTTACCTAAATTCAACCTTTCTCTCTTCTTTCAAGAAAGTCCAAGAACAAATCCAAGGTGCGCAAATCTCTTCCAAAGATCGCAACACTTCATCACCATCTAACCAATCTATAGGCTTCAAACCATGCCTTGTAGACCTTCCTACACACCCGAGCACCACTGAACAGCCCCAAGCATCCGGGACATACCACCATCACCCAAATTTCAAGATAGATCCCCGACATGAACTCATAAAATCATGCCTCGGAATGGATTTCATTATAGAAAAGTTTCATACCAACACCGCTGGCCCTCCTATTCAGACGTATTATCGCATGTTCACGAGAGACTCGTAACTCGTAATGACTTTCACTCTCCAACACAAAGCACTGCAAAAGCTTCCAAGGCTCTCTATGCATTCACCTATTTAGCAACGATCACACGCTAAGACACAAGAAAAGCTCTCCCAAACAAAGGATCTCATATGGCGATATCCCTGTACACAGCTAAATTTAATGGTGATAGCCTCTGTGGGCGAAGCTAAGAGTTTCGAAGACGATTGGGATTTGTGGAACCAGACTCATGCGCTATCGGTCCAGTACGCTTCTAATCACAGACCGGGTAATAACGCCAATGATAATACGGTATTGTGAGCTATATAGTTTTACTTACTCAAAATACTTTATTTTCAAAATTCTCTTCATTTCACCAAAAATGGTAATGAGTCAAATCTTTCTTTATTCAATTTGATCAACTCAGACTCAGCATATAGAGAATTTTCTAAATCATGGCATCATCTTCATCTTCAATTCTCAACCCATTACTCCTTTCAATTTTCTTTACCCAAATCGCACTTCTCACACTACCAATAATAAAATCTTGTCAATACCTCTATATTCTTCAATCAAGCCAAATTACGAATCTTCCTCGCTCTATGTAGCCTCACTTACCTAGCTTGTACGAAGACGATTTTCGTATTTACCTACTAGTGCTAACCCCACTAAAAAGGCACCAGCGAAAGAATACATCGACACTGTGATTGACCATCCTCATAAGTCATCACGAAAGGCTCGCCACGAATGCGCAAACTCCTTTAATCTAATGGAAGAAGTAGATTTATGCTATACTCATCTCTATATGCTGAGTAGATTAATCACTCTTACATGGGCAGGGTGGAAAGTAGATTACCTGGCGTCATGTACCGGCAATTGTCAAACCGGGTCAGGTCATGTTAATTCGCATTCAGCCGCCGTTCATATGTACTGCACTGCCTCACAACCCTTCACAGGAACTTCTCTACTTTCTATCCAAATTTCAACCTTTCTTCAAGTATACCAACAGTTGTTCCTTAAAAAAGTAAAATTCAAGTGTGAATGCGAATAAATCTCACTAAAAATTGCAAAATCACATTCTCCATATAAGTATTATTAGTCTTCAAAATCATGCTCTTTGTAGATCTACCACTTCCTGAAATCACTCCTCTGACACCTCTGTGCATAAAGGGCATGCATCGATCGTCATCCCAACCATTATCCGCATCCTAAGACAAATTCCTCGGATACGCCTTTAGCTTGTCTGGCTTATACACGGCGCCTTGAATTTGGATTCAAACTGTATGAGTAGTTCCATAATAATACAGCCCCTATTCAAACATCCAAAGTATGTTTTGAAGATTTACAAGATGGACAGAATGTATGACACACTTTCAAACCACCCTCCCAAAAGTGCTCACAAGAGCCTTTTCTGCAGACTCTTCACTTATTCTCGATCATGTACTCGTATTTCGCTCCAAGATACAATCACATCTTGTCAGTGGTTCACCCTCGACATAATGTCATCCACAACATGGCCATTTGCCGATGTCCCTGGATCGCTGGTATCGGAGACGTAAGCACATCTAAAATTGTCCTGTCGGATGATTGGGACATTTCAATGTGGTGCTAACAAAAAAAAAGAAAAAGAAAACCACCCACCTCGTCATGTAAACACCAACCCAAACCACCAAAAGCACTCCACCTCCACCAAGTCCACTACCCATTTACAAAAAGAATAATGAATGGGATCAAATGCAAATCCAAAATCCTGACTCTCTACACACCTGATCATGTACAACATTAACATGGCTAGGCTGATGTTTTTACTCGCCGACTTTCATTCTCTTGACTCTCCTTGACACTCATTCACAATGTCCCTTCATTCCATTTCTTCATACAACACTGGCATTCACCTCTCTATCACAACCGATCAACTCTTGTGATCGGACAACAATCTTGGAAGATATGCGCGTGAATCGTAAGCCGAACCTAAATCATGTTACTCTGTTGAGCAAAGGAATCAGGCGTAGACCGACAGACCGGACAAAAGCTAACGAATCTACATTACATAAAAGTTTCGACTCCACCATACAGAGAAGAGCAGACGATCTATCCCAAGAAATTGTTGATTCGATTAGAACCTCGCTAGCCAGATTCAGACCAGACCCGACCCGACGTTATCAACGAAAAACGAGTTTGACCGACCTCAAAAAGACCCGAGATCCGGATCCGAGATGTGATGACGAATAATCAACTTGCCCCCAGGTGAATCGTAAAGCAAGACTACTTTTACCATCACCACATATAGTCAACCCATCATCACCCATGTTGCTCATTTCGCTTTCCAAACTTTTCGAAAACTTGGCGTGGCCCATGCATCCACTATGTTGCAAACCCATGAAAATCCCAAGCTCTTCCATCATCCATCACAAGACAGTCGAACACAAATCGTCAAAACCAAATTAACTACTCCGGAGAACCTCAAAGTCAAAATCTATTAACCCCTGTCCTTGTCAGCACCACGAGTTTTATGCATAATCGGTGATCAACATACACCAACAAATTTCTCACATGAGTCATGGATTGATCCACATTACAAAGGAAGCTTCAATACTCACCTATTCCGTACGGCCAAACCTAGTAAAGCCTTCAAATCATCACATGTACTCCATTAATCCTTGACCTCGGTGATTACCAGACCAGTCAAGTCCGAGCAAAAAGTACCGAGCAAGGCGACCATTTTAATATGGCTTCGATATTCCACCAGATGTAAGACTATCTCGACCACCACAGATCTTACGCCTGACTCGTAGCCGACGTCAAAACAATCAATCGACTCAAATCAGTTTTTACCCATTTGACCGTCTCGCGGTCAATGGTGGATGAACTGGTCTGATCAAATCTCTGGATCGATGATGCAAATGACGGCTCGTGAGCTGTGAACTTACGTTAATTCGCCCTGTAGTGGAAATTGGCGGCTATTGTTCTGTGCTCACTGGGAATTCTATTGTGACTTATTATTGAAGACAGATATACTAACAATTTGTTCAATTAGTCTCACGCTCTTGCTATTCTCATGCGGGCTTTCTAAAGCACCGTCATTGTGTTTTTTGCAGTATTAAAGAAGTGCACATTGACATATAAAATCAGTTTCCTTAATGCTAAAGATTCTGAATTCCATTACAAACGACGCACGTCTCTCTTCTACCGGCAATGGATTCAATGAATTGACACCTACATACAAACATGCTCTTCTCTCTTGAGCCTCGATGAACCGATGAACTACAACTAGATCCACATCAACACTACTCACAAGACATCGGCGGTCCAAATTCAAGTACTGATCTTCATAACTGGGCCTTATTCGCTACAAGACATCTGCCTTGATAAACTTCGATACAAGACATGCCTTGATGACATGCCTTGATAACACAGCTTGTGAAGACAAAGAGCCAAAGAGCTATTGAGCAATAAAAGAGCCGTCTTGCATCTCCATTCTGACAAGAGTCTTGTCTGATCATCAAAGATTGTGAATAAGGATTTAAATTTATTTGATTCTTGCCTCGCAGATAATTTTCAAAGCCTCAAGTTCATCCAGAGATCAGTAGAAGCGTTTATGATTCTTCAGAAAAAATCGTGTCATCCAGAGAGAAAGGAGAAAAATCACGAGATGTTGGCCCCAATAAACGAAGATCAAGGTCACTAAACACCTATCTCAAACCCATGCCACCACTAATTATTCTTCAAAAAAGGAAGTGCTAATATTCTAATTTCAACAAGAATAACCAATGAAGTGAAAGTTGTTCAAGAGCCATCAAAGACTCATCAGTGATTAAGAGAAATGCATGATGAGCAGCCATTTCAAAACATTTTCATCAGCCAACGCTGTCAGTTGCTTTAGAGCGAACTTGTCTCCCGTTCCTTCCATCGAAAACTCCAAATTTTGCTCTCTCAAATTCCTGTGGTGGTACAGCCCCGCTGTCGGTGGGCAGGCTCAGAGAGAGTCTGTGAAAACCAACATTCTTCCTTTTGCCGATTACCCACATTAGGTCGCTGAGTGCGAAAATTTTTCACGCCAAATTGATTAAGAAAAACTAATTATTTCCCTAAATTGTGTCATTTCTGGACTAAAGCGATTGCTCAACTCTCTCTAATAGGATATCTTGTTGATTTTTCACTGATCACGGCTGCCTTGGTCATTCAGATTCATTCCTAAAGATAAACTCGGCAGCATCCATTTCACCTTTCACCTATTCATGCTTCTTTACAATTTGTCCGAAACACCCTACCATGACATTTCAACTACAGTTTTACCATATTGTCTGTGAGAATCCCACATCTCTCAGTTCAATCCAACCTCCACTTTTGGGTATCTTCTTGTTCTTCACTTAAAAGAACTCCGAATTTGAAGATACCATATCCCACAAAAGCCACTATCCATGACGACCTTCTCCTCTTAGATGTCCCAACAAATTGCATGCTTCTGTTTGGTTAGTCAAGAAGAACTGCTCACCGTTTATCACTTATGTTGTTGAAAACATTGATTGTCCAGGAATTAATCAGGAGAGCGTTTGCTCTAACTACCAAAATTAAACATAAGTACATAGGCGATAAATTCTATCCCATTATCGAAAAGAAAAGATACTTTTCTAAAAATGCATTTTTTCCAAATATTAAAATCGTGATTTTGGCACAATTAGGTATTGAACCTTGAACCGGTATAAAACTCAGCTCAGATTCCTAATGTTTGGCTTCCAATAGACATTTTTACCCTTGGTTGGCCTCTTCCATTTTCCAAAAATCCATAATCTTGTACTCTTTGGTGCACGCACATTGCGATTTACGTTGACGATTCGCTTATCAGTTTTTGATCAGATATGAATACGTATTAACTTGAATGGCAAGACATGGTAAGAAAGAGCAGTGATATTGATTCTCCTTAAGATTGATCATTCCAACACGTAGCACGATCGCTCGACGGCCACCAACAAGCCGATAGAGCGTACGTCGATTGATACTTTGATGGTTAAAGGCCGTGAAAGTATCCTGCCGAAATTTGAACAAGCAAGCAAGTCTAACAATTCTCTTGCATTGTCAGTGTGATTTATCCTCCCACATGTAGCTTCTATCATTACAGACTCTACCACCTCTAGCTTTATTGAAAGGTGTCACGAATTGAGCATCATTAATGTGCTATTAATTACTAATAATGCTGACAGCAAGTTCCAAGACTCACCATTAAAGCTGAACATGTATGGCGCGATTGATATTGCAAAAGCATGCTGCTATCAAGTCAGTGCCATCTCTTATGAAGAAATCAATGGACAAGAACACTTTTATCAGCCACGCTAGTCTGAACTTTCACCTTGCCTCTTTCTACCATAGCTCAAAGAAATTGTGAGAAATCTTAGCGTATGTTATCAAAAATTTGAGTTCCATTTCTTCTCTATCGTTGGATGCAGCCATTTTTTGGACCGGTCCTAACAATATCTTTAATTTCAAAGGTAATACTGCTAGAAAGCAGTACTTCCTCGTGATCATTCCAAATATGATTTTCGTGTCATATATAAAAAGGATCCAAATCCTCATCCCCCGTGCTATATCACCGACTCAAAAAACCTAAATTCTCCTTGTTTTCCACCTAAGCACTAAGTATTTAATCATTCTCATGGCTACTTCCTCCCCAGTGCTATCACTAAACATTCGCGCCGCCCCGCGGCACTCACACACTGCTTCCAAGCTAATTTCGCTTCAAAAAGCTAGGCTGTTTGAATCTCGCGAACTTTGATTCTTCATGGCGAGATTCATTAAAGATTTTCTCCCTTCTCTCCGAGAAGAAACCTTCCCGGTTTAACCACCGATGGCTCTCACGGCTTAGACCTGAGCTTGACATTACAATCACGACATTACCGAATGATTAGACATTTGTAACTTGTTCTATATACATCTTCTAAGCAATAAATTGGTTTTACCCAATCCATCACCTGCTATCATATCTCATTCAAATCGAAAAATCCATCCACCTGGACTGCAATGGTTCTCCCACACTAATTCCTCAATGGAGAAAGAAATATACTAATACTAAATTATGAATTACAATCTTGCACGCAACAATCAAGGCCTGTAATGTTGTCTGTGTTATTCATCGTCTATATTCCAATCCAACATCCATCTGATTAACACCAAGCCTTTACGGACTCGACTTTACTCGGGCATCGTGTGAACAATACCATTTCACCACATCCTCCTCCTACTCATCATAAAATGAACTCCGAAACCAACTCTCAACATTACCTCTCCTCAACCTCACCAATCACCGAACCCACCGCATAAGGATATTCGCATACATCCTTCTTGGCATTCTCGCGCTGACAATGACAGATTATCCCCTCCTAATGGTCCAAACCAAAGTCCCTTGGTATCATCATCGAGATGAGAGTTTAGCCGAGACCGCATACCTCGATTTCTGCTTACCAAGACTTCAAGACCCAACACCTACCTTCCACACTAACAGCCAATACAACTACAACTAAATGATGAACTGTGATCAGATCTATGAACATCTCAATCTGTAACTTCGTAAAAGACAGAATCAACCTTCCAATTACCAACCTTAGCCGGACCTCGAGGAGCATGGGTGGTTGCGAGGCTCGCCTTACACCGGGTAAAGCCAAGCATCAAAACTCCAAGACATTTTTTCTCCTCAAAATGACGATCGTGCGATCTGATGAACAATACAATTACTCGAATACGAATATCCACGCTCCATAAAGTCCATAAAGCTTGTTCTGTGTGTTGTTGGCCACTTATGTTTGCTTTATACTTTTTGTTGTTATTTTGTTATCTTGCTTCTTTTTTACTTTACTTTTTTAGGTCTATGTCCAAGTCATGCTAAGTCTACATTATAATAACCAATTAATTACCAGGAGGAATTAAAGCGAGTAAGATGTCTCTTTACTTTTCAGTTTGAAAGTAAAATGTCCATATCTTTTGTTTCAAATCCTATGTGCTGATTTGTTCTTCAAAGAAATCAATCGAATATCAATCAAACCTCCCGCTTTCTATATACACGATTTAAATTCTTACCACACCCTGAAGTCGTTAAAAAGAAAAGAAAAAGGTTTTATCTCCTCATTTCCGTTTGAAATCTCATCGCGAGTACGCTACCACTCCTGCTTCAAGCAAGGATCCACCGCAAACTTGATAAGTTTTATACTGTCGTACTACCCTCGCTGTGCTTAAAACTAGTGAGCGAAAGTCTGCTCTGCTGGGTTTCAGAAACAAATGCTTTAAGTATTTTGATGTATTACAAAGTGTATATTTACGGCCGTGTACTTGACTCGCCATCTGCCACGCTCACCCAAAGTACAATCTAACTTTGCAACTGCAAGCGCCACACTAATAAGTACCAAGATCAGGAAAAACACCACTCAGACATTGTGATTTGAGAAAGAGGGCGACATTCAAAACGAGACAGCTAAAAGAAAATACTAGTCTCAATTGTTCACAACTGCAATTACCACCAATCATATATCACCTGCCTCTTCTCCTTTCATTTTTACAGTTAACTTAAATGGATTTGGTAAAGAATCAAGATTCTTCCAGGGGCCTAAATACCATACTCTAATGCAACCCTCCATGACTGCATGATGTTTTCATCAACATCACAAGATTATTCCTCCACTTGTTCTTCTGTAATTCACCACCCCGCAAAGCTGTCAAATCTTTACCCTTATTTTAACCCATCACCCTCACTATAGGTCACTTAAGACCCCAAAGGCTGGCTTGTTATTCTCACCATGGTCCTCAAAACTGAAAACGCCTGTGAGCCTGCTCATAACCCTCCTAAAGGGTGGTCATATCTAGTGATCTTTGAGTGAACCGAGTTGATTCAAGTACAATTATGCGCAGAACACAGATCGAAGGTATCTCCAATCCAAAATCTCTCCCAACTCAACTCAACCAGATCGCAGAGTTAGAGACATCTGATCGTCAGTCTATGGCTCATACTTAACTAAAAAGAAACGAAAATTAAAAGCGAGCTTAGAGAATAGCGAGCTGGGATAGAAAGGCAAGGCCAACATTATTCATCACATCACCACCTACTCTACACATCGGATCATTCTTGCGAGACTCCTCGTCCATCGAAACCACAAGATCCATCCACCATTCGGGCCGACACACTTTATTCTCAGAATAAATGGCAACTCTATCGGATCTAAAAACCTCTCACAAGACCAGCAACCTTTCTAAACCACCTTTGTTAACTTTCGTATACCAATCACCTTATACATCTCTACCTACTGTGGCTTTGTGAGCACCAGCACCAGCACGCTTTTCAAAGATATCAATACGCAATGCTAATAATTCTAATACTGAATGTTCTGATGGATCCATCGTGACACGTAAAATCCAACTTCGATTCAAACCTCAAGCCGCCGTAGACCCACTGACCGATCTCACAATCTCAATATTAATAACAAGAAAGTCCTAGTCGCGACTGTACGCCGAGCGAGTCATCACCAAAATTCTCGCTCTTATCTTATTAGCATTTTGTTACTATAGGTCTGCCAGAAATGACTTATCAAGAAACAATCATTCGAAGACTCGTGGACAGAAGATTACGAGCAGATTCTAGCCATACCACAGCACACCTGACCTGCAGTTACTATTATCAATGTTTACTTTGATGATATCTCGAAATGGAGAGATGATGCACCCCGCCGAGTAACAATGGGATGTATCTCGGCCAACGTTATAAAAGAAATAATAAAACCTTCTGAGTAAGAATTTACAGACACCTCTGATTGTATGGACCAAGTGTCTTAAAGGTTTCAGTGTGTTTCTCAATAATTGAAGTGCCAATTCTATTAACTCGTTGAAGAAGCATGGCAGGCTGCGAGACGGTGACTTTAATATGAAATGTCAAGCCACCAAAAGATCTTGTGATTTCAAACGGATGTCAATTCTCTTTACAAGCTTTAATCTAATTCCAATGATACTACTAAATTGAACGAAGTTGTTTTCTGTTAGCACCAAGAATTACAAACAGATATAAAACAAAGGCAGCGGCTACCCTTTAATCTTCAAACTGACATAAACATCTTCTTTGGGAAAAAAAATATTTCAAAACGCCAGGATGCCTCGAGACCTATTATTAGTAAATGTGGTGGGGCCGCTATTTTGAAAAAAGATCGCCAAAGATAAAGAGCACTCCGGTTCCAAGTGCTTGCAAAGCCTTACTTGAGATCAAATGCAAGAAAAAGAAAGATTATGAGAGCAAAGCATTTTGAAACTCCAAAGAAAAGCATTTCAAAATTCGTCAAACTCCGATTCTTTTCCTAGATCAAAGGGTCTTGAGAAAATCGTCGATGGTGTGCCCTGTAGAAAAAGATCCAGCTTCTTCAGGCTCAAAAGAGAAAATGCCGACATTTACTGCAAAAAGAAGTGAAATTATGCCATTATGCCAAAGATTACCCCAATAAAAAAATATAAGGCAATCCACTTACTATCCGATGATTCTCAACAATGAATCAACTATTTTTCATCAACAATTCGGCCCCTTAGACACCACCATTCCATTCCATCCATAAAACTCCAAGTCTTACCTTCAAAATTCTAAAAATAAATTCCCGCCATTGGACTTCTTCGAGCCCAAAGAGCGCGTTAAACCCGACATTCTTTCCACCCCGCTATAAACATCACGTATGAAAATTTCTTGCCGCAACATGGAAAAAATTCTTCGCCACCAAATTGATTACCAAAACCCATTGATATTCAAATCTTCCAAATTGTGTTATCCTGGCGAAGTCATCGCTTTTACATCTTCCTAATCAGATATCTTGTTGGGATTTGATATCGTTCACCCTAGATAAGACATCTCTCGTCCGTTCTGCTAGGTCAAGAGTCAAATCCATGTTCAAACCTTTTCTACCAATATCCTTAAACTTTTGTAATCAAACCTGGTCTTTCAGAACTTGTTTCCATAAATTTTTGAAATATTGTCCTGGTCTTATGCTAATTTCCACCATCCAAATCCTCTGTGGAAAACTGCAGATTTTTTGTTTAGTTACCATTCAAGCCGAATGAAGATGTCAATCCAACCAAGCCACCCATCCGTGAATAAGTCCTCAGACTTAGTCCTAGCTCAAAAGAATGTTTTGCTGAGTACCTTTAGTCCTCATAACCTACTAGCTTCACTGGCTTTTGCTGCTTTATGTTGAAACATTCAAATTGTTAGAAAAAATGATTAGTCATTGACTATCGGGCTTCAAACATGTTTTTGCAAGATGATAAATTCCCTTTACCAAAAGACAGAGCATGTTCACTTACATACTCAAATCCTTTCAAAATTTGATCTTTTAGACCGATTTTGGCAACTTGGCATCAAACCTCAAAGATACAAAGCCGCTTTTGCATTCCAAATGCTTCTATTATCAATGGATCGCTTACCTTTGGTCTTAAAAATGGCACTATCCATTTTCCAAAATCTACGGTCCAAATTTTCCAACCTATCTCGCATAGTGCATCGATTATATCACGATATTTTGTTATTTATACACAAGATGAACATCGCCAATTGTTACATCAATTTTTCGCATAATACAAACTTCATGGAATCATTTTTGTCAATAATGAGCACTAATAACATTGAATTCCTTGAATGACTATCAAAGACGGATATTACTACCGTAAAAGCACATTGCCCAAGAACTCATTTTCCACATCAGGACTTTTCCAAAATAAATATAAAGCAATTTCTTGGTATTATCAACTACATCGTAGACTTTATTCTCATGTTAATAATCACACCGGCCAACCCTTCAAGTGAAAAAGAATCCACCACCATGGAACAACGCACTACCACAATTTCGGCCGCCACAACTTTAGCAAATTGCGTAAAAATCCGCCACCATTAAAGCTTATCGCGATGGTAGATGATACCGACACGCAGATCGATGGGTGACGAATTCACAAGGGGCCATCCTCCTGAAGATGCTAGTGGACACTTTTAACACAAGTCCATTACCACAATGATCAAAGAAATTTTAGCAATCAAATCGGTATTAACAAAATTTGAATATCATCTTATCGTTACCACTTTCTTGTCGTAATGGATAACCTGGGCCTTTTCCTAATATCATGAATTCCTTTGCAAAGTCCTGGATTTGGAAAGTTGATTGAAAAGGGATATTCATGGGAAAGGATCTTGCTGCAGCTTCGGCGGAAGTGATTTTATCTTACGGGTAAATGACCGAGATAGTTTCGATGGGAGAAATGAGTCAAGGTTTATTTATGTATTTGACGTGGTAAGGAAACAAAGATAACGCCTCTGCTTCACCGATACTACTAATCAGCAAGTCATATTTATGAACCAAAGGTAAAAATATTCCTAAAAGATGTTGCTAAGGTTAAAAGATCATTTTCAAAATATCGCACTTCTCTGTTTTAAAGATAGCAAGTTTATAACATAACCTCATCCCCATATGCTCTCAATGACCTTGCAAAAACCAACAGAAAATTCTCTTGCATTTCATCCTCAAAATCATTTTCCTATCATCTCAAAATCATCTTCATGGCTACTTCACTTCCTTCACGCCATTACCAAAAGATTTTCCTGAAACTTTCACCACAATCTTACTATACAAGAGTTCACAAGAAAAGTCGCATATTTTTCACAAAGCTATCTCTTATCGACTCATTTCTATTTTCAACCTTCCATCCGTGAAACCTGTTCCTTACAAGCCTTAACTCCTGCACTTTCCGCGGAAATTTCGCATGTAGCATGGTAATATACGGGTGCCTAAAGTTTAAGAATATTAAGAAATGCTCAAATACTTGGACTCTGACCTAATTCCGTATAGAATGATTCGCGTGTTTATCCGTTGAACGATATCAAATCCCAACAAGATATCCTCATTAGCAATACGTAACTTGAGAACAAATGACTTTGTCCAGACAATCACGCTTTGGAAAGATTTAAATACCAATGGTTTTTGGTAATCAATTTGGTGGTGAATAATTTTCCATTGACTGCTTTGAAATTTTCATAATGTTGCTAAAACCGATAAGAATGTTTTCGTTTAATATACTTTTGACACTTGTATCAAGAAGTCCAATGGAAGGAATTGGTCTTGGAATTTTCAAGGTAAGATTTGAAGTTTTATGGGATAGAATGGGAATGGTGGCGTTGGCGACGGTTGATGAAAAAAGGAGTTGAAACTCATCGCTTTCGTAATCATCAGTGAGTTTTCCAGAGCAACGTTTACCGCAGTCTCCTTCACTCGGTATGAACCCACTTCATCTTGAGTAGGAGTAATCAATGGTGGTCAGATGTCTGGCGCTGATTACTTATCTTTTTTGTTAGGCAATCTTTGCATAATGGTTTTCTTTTTTTGCAAATTAAACATCGCCTTGTATTTTCTCCTTTGCTATTCTATGAAAGAACCTGGATTTTTTTCTAAAGAACCCTATTTATTTTCTCTCGTCCTCTACCCAGTAAAAGAATCCGATTTGAATTTTTGAAATGCTTTTTCTTTTTGGTGCCGCACTCACAATCTTTATTTTTCTTATCATCCGCAAGTAAGGCTAGCACTTCGGAAAGGCTCCTTATCTTCGCCAGCTTCTTTTGAATAAATGTTTCTATTCACATGTTTCTCTAAGCATCCTTTGGTTTATTTGAAAGATTTTCCTAAAAAATATTGTCAATTTGGAGATTAAGAGATGAGCTGGCCTTTGTATATCCGGGCCGAATTCTTCGTAATGACGCCGTAAAAACATGTTTGTAAAGTAGGATCAATCCATTGAGCTTGTGAAAACGCACTGACATCCGTTTGTAATGGAAATCAAGATCTTTAGCCTTGAGGAGCAAAGATTCATGTTGAGATAGTCATGTCTGCAATTTTCAAACACCGTCAAGTAGATTCTCCAATGAATTGTTCATGGATAATAACAAGAGTAATTTGGCATTAGTTGTAGAAGTTGTACAAACTGTAGTTAATCAGCTCTTCCAGTGTCGAACCACCTCTTAGAGATCCCATAAAACGGTAAAGAAGTTCTCTAAGAATAGAGGTTAAGTTAAAGGCATTTGCCCTTAACATTTGGAGATCTATCCATGAGGCCATTTCGATAGCCGCTCTTCCATTTGCTGCGTGATAGCAATTATAAC
>JASUUI010000299.1:0-89372 GCA_030444775.1 Atalantia buxifolia | reverse complement strand
TACACATATATGTATATATATACATATACATATATATATATACATATACGTATACATATACGTATATATATACATATACATATATGTATACATATACGTATATATACGTATATGTATATGTATACATATACGTATATATATACATATACGTATACATATATATATACGTATATATACGTATACGTATACATATATATATATGTATACGTATGTATATATATATATATGTGTGTATATATATATATATATACATACATATATATATATATATATATATACAAATCTTTAAAAGATCATTGCTTACATTTATTTGCTTTAGATCTTAATTGGGATTTACCGAAAGTTTCTAAAGATAAAATTTATAAAATGAAAAAAACTTGATTTTTTAAAGACCGATTGTGTAATAATTGCTTTAAATTAAATTGCGGAAAATTTTTGATGCTTTGAATAAATTACAAATCTTAGTTGTAATTTATTAAACGACTTAAAATCTAATAGACTTAAAATTTTAAATCAAGTTTTAACTTAAGTCTATCTCGGTCTTTAAACTAAGTCTAGGACGATAGTGGATTCAGGATTTATTATTAAGGATCTTCAATTAACCAAATTTTAAATCAAGTTTTAACCTAAGTCTATCTCAGTCTTTAAACTAAGTCTATTTGATTTTAAAGTCGTTTAATGGTACGTGGCTTGTTTACCCCCAGTGCGGACCAGACTAATGCCCATTCGGGATCATCTCTGGAACTTACGTCGAGGGATTCCCGCCTATATACCTTTAAACAAAATTTTAATTTTTGCAATCTTCTTTACAACAAAGGCTCAAAGATAATACTAGATCTGGATCCCAGAAATAGTATTCTGATTGGAGGAGAAGAGAAGTACAACAAGAGAGAGATCCTGGTCTCTTTGCTTCGAGGAATGTAGAATTTTTATGGCGATCCGATAAGAACCAGTCTGCAGAATGCTTTAAATTAAAATGCTGAAAAATAAAGTGCAGAAATTTAAATTGCTTTAAATTAAAATGCGGAAAATTTAAAGTGCAGAAATTTAAATTGCTTTAAATTAAATTGCGGAAAATTTAAAGTGCAGGAATTTAAATTGCGGAAATAAAATTTATTACAGGCTTTGAATAAATTACAAATCTTTAAAAGATCAGTTGCTTACATTTATTTGCTTTAGATCTTGAGATTTAAAAAGAAGAAGTGGAAATTAATCTTAAAACTCTTAACGAGATACTTCCTTGATCTAAGATCTTGGGATAGTATTCCGTTAATGTTTTTGTGATTCCAGATTCCCAGAGAGAGAGAGAGAGAATAGAGAGAGAAGGAGAGAAGAAGAAGAAGAGAGGAGAGAGCTCTAAAAACCGATCCGAGGAGTCTAAGTCTTCCTTGATTTAAATACAAAATTGACTCAACCGGATCAGAGCTTTATGACCTAAGGCGTGGCTTTTTAACCCAAGCGTGGCGCGTCCCCGTGAGACGTGGCGCGTCTGTAGCATTTTAAATCGAAGCGTCTTGTGGTGAGGCCGAGCGATCATCAGCTTGGGTCATTTGAAGCATGATCTGTAGCTTTAATGAAATTTTGAAAAATAATTTTGATTTTACATGGGAAATTCGGGTGAAGAGACATGTGCGCTCTCACTTGTGTCCAGAGGACCACCCGAAACAAAAGAACTTAATATTACTCACTTCTTCATCATTTTTTTTTTTTTTTTTTATAAATAAAGAAAATTACAAATGTCGTTAATGCTTTATAGGAGGGAAGATTCCGAAGCAGTCGTCTTCATTATCATCCCCAAGAGAAATAAACGGTTCAGATTCATCGGCTTCAGAGGAGCTGACAACGGATGTCTCGGATCTGGAGGCGAGAAGTCGCCCATGACTTTAAAATATTCTTCTTCAGTCTTTGCACCTGCAAGAAGAGATTGGGCTCTGGATTTTTGGGTAAGAAAGGTTCCTTGGGCTTTAATATCTTCGATGGTTGGGGCAAGGAAACCTTTGGCAGAAAGCCAATCATGAATGGTATGGGTAGTTAATTTTGATTTGTTCATCAATTTTGACCACCATTTGACTTTGAATGTTCTTTGTAAAATTAATTGGGTATCCTGAGTGTGGTAACGGAGATTCCACATCCATACCCATGGTAGGAAGAAGTTTGTACGAAAGCAGAGAGGAAAGGAGAGAACCTTCTTTCGATTACGTGGGTTTATAATGGGCTTTGAAAATATTTAGACACTCGGTGGCATTCTGGGTGAGGATTTCAGGACATGGGCCAAAATAGTTCCACCATTGTTGGAACCAGTTTGGAAGGCTTTGAACGATTATTTTTGAATTGAAGAAAAATAACCATGAGTGAGATTTTTTAGGGTTTTGTAGGAAAAAGGTGTTAAACCACGCTTGTTGATAATCCCAAGATGAGAAAGTCAAACAATGTGGTAGACGCATTTGAATCTTTGTGGTAAAGGTTTTTGTTTATGGAGTTGGTCACCCCATTGTTTTGGGCTTAGGACTTTGAGGATGGTTGCCGTTGAATAATAGGCGGGCTCTGTATGGGAATCACCGAGGAAGAAATGTTTGAATTTAAGCGACTCGTGGACTCTAGAATGCTTTGGTAATAGGATCGGGGTTTTGTTAAATCCCAGGTTTAAAAAAACACTTATTGGAAAAAACTTTGAAAGAGCTTGAAATGGATCGAATTATAAAATCCATCCTCCATAGATAAAATGTTTTGGAAATGGATTTTATTAAACCAATCCGAAGTTTTCTTTGAAAGCTTTGTTTGTGAAAGTACAATCTGGGAAGATGTGCTTTCACCAGAAACAATTACATTTTGAGAAGAAGGTTTTGTAATTTCTTGGCTCAAACTTTGAAAAGGGATTTCTTTAAGAGATCTTTTAGGTATTTCTTCAGAAATAGAATTTTCTTCTTTAGGAGAAATTTTGCTTTGAGAAAAACTTTGTAGAGCGAGCATGAGCTCAGGGGATTTGGACATGGATTTTATCCACTCATTTACCTGTTCCTGCGAGGCAATGGCTTTAGATTTTGCTTCTTCATCCTCGACTGTGTCAATCCGTGGATTTGATGGGCATGGCTGATGAGAGTAATTTTTCTTTAGGAGGGGAAGAGGTTTTGGATGGTGTTTGGGATACAGGGTCCTTGAGAATCCCTTTCCCTTTGTCTTTGGTCTTTTTTGGCGGCATTTATCTGTTTTGAAGAAACTCTCTGGTTAGAAAATCAGGGAGAGAATTTGTATCACCTTTAATAAACTCAATGTCAAAATCAAAAACACTCAAAATAGCTTGCCATCGTGCAAAAATCTGTTTTGATGCAATGTTTTGAACATCCTTTTCTAAAACATGTTTTGCAGCTTTGCAATCAATTCTAAGCAAAAATTTTTGATTTAACAAGTCACTTTGAAATTTAGATATGCATAAGACAATAGATAAAATTTCTTTTTTAATAGTAGAATAATTTTTCTGACATTCATTCCAATGTGCAGAAACATATTGTACTACTTGTTCTTTATTATTATCAATTTGCTTTAATATCCCACCGTAACCTAAATCAGACGCATCAGTTTCAACTATTTTAGGTAATGCAGGATTTGCAAGAAATAAACATGGAATTTCTTTAACAATATTTTTTATCTGTTTAATAACTTTAGTATGTTCTTCTGACCATGCAATAGGATTCTTTTTAACCTATCATGCAATGGTTTAGCAATCCTATTAATGTTAGGACAGAAATCAAGAACATAATTTAGACTTCCCAAAAATCTTTGCAATTGGGTTTTATCAAGGATTTTATCAGGAAATTTATCAGTGAAAGAAAGAGATCTTTCAATAGGGGTGATAGTTCCTTTGGAATATAATGGCCAAGAAATCGGATTTTAGTTTGAAATAAAGAAATTTTTGAACTAGAGATAGCTAGGCCTGCTTTCCTAGTTGCAAAATAAAAAGTCTTTAGATGTTTAAAATGTTGATCTATTGATTGTGAAAAAATCAATACGTCATCAATATAAACAACACAAAAATCAGAAAAAGGATTATAAATGTCATTCATAATTCTTTGAAATTCTGAAGGTGCATTCTTTAAACCAAAAGGCATTACTGTCCATTCGTATTGACCAAATGGAACAGTGAAGGCTGTTTTATAACGGTCTTTAGGGTGAATTTGAATTTGCCAAAAACCTGACTTCATGTCAAATTTTGAAAATATGAATGCAGAGTGAAGTTTTTGGAGTAAATCTTTTTTATTAGGTATAGGGTACCTAATCCATTTTAAGGCTTTATTTAGGGGTTTATAATTTATTACCAATCTTGGTGTACCTCTTTCTATTTCCGAATTTTTATTGACATAACAAGCGGCACAAGACCATGGGGATCTTGATTTGGTAATTAGACCTTTAGATTCTAATTCTTTGATTTCTTCTTTGCAATGTTTCTCTAATTCCATATTCATTTGAATAGGACGGGCTTTTGTGGGTATTTGTTTTTCATCAAAAGAATTTTCGTATGGCAAATCAACCAAATGTTGTTTTCTGTTCCAAAAAGCAGTTGGTAGATCAGCACATATTTCTTTTTCAATTAGGGCTTTAAATTCAGAAATTTTTCTTTGTATAAAATCATTTTTTAATTGATTTCCTATTCTTTGTAGGTTTAGATCTTTTTGTAAACAGGTTAGGTTAGCCTGTTTTGATTTAAGCAAGACATTTATTTGGTTCTGATGAACAGAATTGGCCTTTATAATATTTAAGTTTCTTGTTTTAGGCTTTTCTATAAAAGGAAATTTTAATTTGGTTTTTCCTGCTTTAAAAGATATACCATTGTAATTTACAGTATAAGGAGTTATAAGATTTATAAAAGGTGTTCCCAATATAACAACATGATGAATGTCATTTGTTAGGAAAAAAGTAGTTTTAAATTCGAAACCACTGTTAATAACAGATGCTTCTACTTTAGAATGGATGTTCAATTTTGAATTATTGGCGTGACTTTTCTTTTGTTTTTTCTTTATATTTATCTGGAACAAAAATTTCTTTAATACAATTTAAATCGGCACCAGTGTCAAATAAGGCAATGGTATCAATTTCAAGTTCTTTGGAAAAGACTAAGGTAATCTTTATTAAGTATTTTCTTGTGGTAATTTGATTTAAAACAAAAAGGAAATCATTGGGTACAGATTCAATGTTTTCAAGTTGTAAATCAATTTCTTTTTCACCATCTGAATCTGATTCTTTATCAGAATTGTCTTCTAATTGTTTTTGCAATAGAAGTTGAATAGTTTCTGAATCATTCTTTTGTTTTTCTTTTAATTCTTTAATTTCGAGTTTAATTTCTTTAATCTCTTTTTGAAGGTCTTGAATGTTAGGAACTGTTTTCTTTTTTGTTTTCTTTTTATCCAAGATTTGAGTCAAATCATAAGTGTTTTTCTTTATTATTGGAATTTTTGATGTTTCTGCTTTATCTCCTATCTCTAAAGTTTTTAAGAGTTTATCTAGATATTCTTTTTGTAAGGTAGGATCAGAAATGTGTTTTACCAATTCAAGAAAAGTTTCTTGATCTTTAGTTAAAACATTGATTTTCTTTAAGTAAGATTCCGATTGGCTTGAGTCGAATCATTCTTTGAATTAGTTACTGAGAATCGAATCAACTAACTCGTCAATGCAGCAGGATTCATTATCTCCTGACATGGAAGATTCAGAATCAGAAGACTCTATCATTAATGAGGCTATTTTTGAAAATGTTTCTTCATCAAGGCCAAGCTCGTGGAGTTTTTTATTCATTCTACAGAACTTTGCAGTGTGGCCTTTCATTCCACATTTAAAACATGTGGCTTCTTTGTAATTGAAATGGGCTTTTTGTTTGGGCTTGAAATCTTTCTTTTTAGAGAATTGTTTTTTATAAGGCTTCGAAGGCTTTCTATAGAAAGGTTCTCTAAACTTTTGGAAAGATTTTCTATGGCCTTTAGACTTGTAGTATTTCTTGTAAGGTTTCGTAGAACACTTACCATTACAATCTTTGGAAGTAGAAGTTTTAAAGGGGTCATAGTTGAACTGTTTACAGAAACTACCTAATTCTTGCTTAGACTTTCTAAGCTCCCATTTAAGTCGTTTCTGTAACTTTAAGTCTTGACATATCTTTAAACCTTCTTTATTGACAAAACTGACAAGTTCACCATAGGTGAGCTCATCATAAGGAATACGGTTGTCATATAAGGCTTTAATGGAATTTCTAACTTTTTCTCCTAATAGGGTTGGTAAACCTGCAAGAAATTTCTCCTTCCAAGTTATATGATTTGCATCATCCCTAAGGAAAAGTCTGGTAAAGAATGTAGTTTTGTAGCTTTGGAATTCACTAAGTTTTCTACATCTTAGGTTATGTAGAAGCTCATTTTTATCTCTCGAGGTGAGGGGTCACCTATGAAATGAAGGGATATAGTCAAAATCAAGGTAGCAACTGCATCTTGAATTGGACTATTGAATTCATCCAGAATGGGGATTCCATCCTCATCTGTTTGAATGGAGTTTAAAATATCTAATTGCTTTGTTGATTGGTAAGAAGATGGTCCCACCAACCTTTAAGTTGACCAGAAAACCGGCAAAGAGGATTTCTCGCAATGGCTTTGTCGTGAAGTTCCCGATTGGGTTTTATAAGCATTGGCTGCCATGGTCATTTGTTGTAATAATCCTAAAATGTTATATTCAGACATTCCATCTAAATTCCACTCATAGACGGAAGATGCATTATATCGGGATTGATTTAATGCACTTGGTCTATTATCTATGGTTAGGTCTCAGGTGGACTTTTGGTGGTTGGGAGTGCTAATTCCCAATGAATTTTATTGACCTTTGAAATAGGTTCTTCTTTAAAGGCGTCTATATCTGAAGAGGCTATAGAGGATTGATCCTGATCTAGTACTGCAATCCTGCTTGATTGAGCACTATCGGGTGCAACTGGCTTTGGAAATAGGAGTAGAAGAGGATGCATCTTTAGAAAATTGGGTAGGAGAGGATGCTTCTATTCTATCAAGTTGTTCTTTAATAGCTTTAGCAAAATCTGATTTTGATTCTTGAACAAGCTTCTGACTATGTTTCGAAACCTGAAAAGGTTTGAAAATAGGTTCTTTAAGCTTTTATCGTAATCCGATTTTGTTGGAATAGGCTTTGATAAAACAGAGAAACAGCTTATTATGGTTGACTTCTGATTTGGTCTTCTATCCTAATCAATCAAGTTTTCCTATCGTGTTTAGATTAGCATTACGAAATTATTCTTTGGATAATGCTATCTAAATCCGTTTCTGGGTCTTTATGAATTTTGTAAGGTGAGGCTTTAATCCTAATAGGTGGTTCACCATGGTCAATGGATATACTCCTAAGAGGTGGATGCTCAGACTCTATGGTTTTATTATCATCGAAAAGGTTCCATTCAGAATTTTCTTTCTAACAAAATAATAGGGTTTGTATTTTTAAAGGATAAGAAATGTTGTTTTTAAAAGCATACATTTCAAACCAATCAAAAAATAAAATATGGACTTTATGTAGATTTACGAATTCATAATAATCTTCTTGTATTTTTCTTCTTTGGTTTAGAAATGTTTAAAAACCAAAGTCTTTTTTTCTTTATTATTATCTGAGTAAAAATCTTTATGCAAAAGGGTTTTATCTAATTCAAATTCTTTTCAAGGACATTTATTACGTTTTACAGAATCGCAGAAAATGTGGGAGAAGTTGGAGGAGAAGGTTCCTTCTCTTCCTGTCTTTGTTCCTGTTGGTGACTAGTGTAAATTGGGTGAGGTACACTAGTGGTATAGTCAACGAGAATGTATGGAAGAACTAGGTATATCCGAAGTGGAAAACCTAGGGCGACTCTTTTATAGGTTGGAAAGGAAGATTTATTATCAAGGGACTTTTTGTAAATTTTCTTTCTAGTGAGGAAACACTAGCATTAGAGTCTTTATCGGAGAATCTAGAAGATGTAGATCTCCAATGAAAGTTTAACTTTACCATCCGAATACTTGAGTCACATTTTGTAACTCATTGACAGCTCAAGATGCTTTGGTATTGTCGGAGCAGTGGCTCCTTCAAGAATCCATTCATCGGGAAGGTTGACATCTTTCCATTGAATGGGTTTTGGAATAACAATGTTTGCTCTGGAAAGGTCGATCTGCAAGAGAAAGAGTCTCATCTCTTTTTGACTGAATTTATGTTGCGTATTAAACGAGATCATGGCTTTGTATGATATTTTGAAAATTAATGCAACTGGAACAGATCCTTCTAACATGTGATAGTTATGAGTTTTGATCTGTAGAATCATGCTTTTCAAAATATTTTTGTCTTTTAATGAAACCGTTATGTTTGGATAACAATCAAAAGAAATTGGTCCTTTACAGAGACTAGATTCAATACTACTGAGTAAGGAATCATCAAAGGAGATGAACCTCCCATCCCGAGGACAAAGAAGAAGAATGAAGTATTTAATCCTTCTTTAGTTAAGGGTTTTATGCCTACTTGGATTAAACCTATGTGGATATAATTAAAATTCTTTTCTTTTAGCTTTTTTAATGATTTTTCAGTAAATAGATGAATTGTTTCAAATGGCTTTGAAAGGGTGATATCTCTTTCTTCTCTTTATTACACAATCGATCTTTAAAAAATCAAGTTTTTTCATTTTATAAATTTTATCTTTAGAAACTTTAAGTAAATCCCAATTATCAATTGCTTTATTAAAATCTTCATAATAAATTCTTGAATTTACTATGTTCTTTGATACGCTAGTCTTTTCGGAAGAAGAGCTAGAGAAAGATGATGTTCTATGAAGTAAAGAGTCCATGTTGTTAAAAATCTTTAATCGAATCCTATGTGGATGTCTACGGTATGGTTTCTACCGCCTAAACGGATCCCCTGTCCTAAAGCGGGACTTACTACCAGTAAAAATTCAACACACACAAAGAAAACAATTTTGGAAATCGAGACAACACGGTTTTTACAACTATATTACACTATCTTCCCTTGGCTCACGATACCAATAGGAAAAGGGAAGATAGTGGATTCAGAACAATTATTAAGCAACTGATCTTTTAAAGATTTGTAATTTATTCAAAGCCTGTAATAAATTTTATTTCCGCAATTTAATTTCTGCACTTTAAATTTTCCGCAATTTAATTTCTGCACTTTAAATTTTCCGCAATTAATTTAAAGCAATTTAAATTTCTGCACTTTATTTTCCCGCATTAGTCTGGTCCGCACAGGGGGTAAACAAGCCACGTACCATTAAACGACTTTAAAATCAAATAGACTTAGTTTAAAGACTGAGATAGACTTAGGTTAAAACTTGATTTAAAATTTGGTTAATTGAAGATCCTTAATAATAAATCCTGAATCCACTATCGTCCTAGATCCTTTTCCTATTGGTATCAGAGCCCGGGGGAAGATAGTGTAATATAGTTGTAAAGAAACTGTGTTGTCTGATTTCCAAAATTGTTTTCTTTGTGTGTGTTGAATTTTTACTGGTAGTAAGTCCCGCTTTAGGACAGGGATCCGTTTAGGGCAGTAAAACCATACCTGTAGACATCCACATAGGATTCGATTAAAGAATTTTAACAACATGGACTCTTTACTTCATAGAACATCATCTTTCTCTAGCTCTTCTTCCGAGAAGACTAGCGTATCAAAGAACATAGTAAATTCAGAAGAATTTATTATTGAAGATTTTAATAAAGCAATTGATAATTGGGATTTACCGAAAGTTTCTAAAGATAAAATTTATAAAATGAAAAAACTTGATTTTTTAAAAACTGATTGTGTAATAAAGACAGAAGAAAGAGATATCACCCTTTCAAAGCCATTTGAAACAATTCATCTATTTACTGAAAAATCATTAAAAAAGCTAAAAGAAAAGAATTTTAATTATATCCACATAGGTTTAATCCAAGTAGGCATAAAACCCTTAACTAAAGAAGGATTAAATACTTCAATTCTTGTCCTCGGGATGGGAGGTTCATCTCCTTTGATGATTCCTTACTCGTAGTATTGAATCTAGTCTCAGAAAGGACCAATTTCTTTTGATCATTATCCAAACATAACGGTTTCATTAAAGGACAAAAATATTTTGAAAAGCATGATTCTACAGATCAAAACCCATAACTATCACATGTTAGAAGGATCTGTTCCAGTTGCATTAATTTTCAAGATATCTTACAAAGCCATGATCTCGGCTTTTAATACGCAACATAAATTCCAATCAAAAAGAGATGAGACTCTTCTCTTGCAGATCGACCTTTCCAGAGCAAACATCAAAGATTCCAAAACCCATTCAATGGAAAGATGTCAACCTTCCCGATGAATGGATTCTTGAAGGAGCCACTGCTCCGACAATACCAAAACATCTTGAGCCTAATCTGAAATTACAAAATGTGACTCGATTCGGATGGTAAAGTTAAACTTTCATTCAGAGATCTACATCTTCTAGATTCTCCGATAAAGACTCTAATGCTAGTGTTTCCTCACTAGAAAGAAAATTTACAAAAGTCCCTTCAGTAATAAATCTTCCTTTCCAACCTATAAAGAGTCAGCCTAGGTTTTCCACTTCGGATATACCTAGTTCTTCCATACATTCTGTTGACTATACCACTAGTGTACCTCACCCAATTTACACTAGTCACCAACAGAACAAAGACAGAAGAGAAGGAACCTTCTCCTCCAACTTCCCACATTTTCTCGCGATTCTGAAAACGTAATAAATGTCCTTGAAAAAGAATTTGAATTAGATAAAACCCTTTTGCATAAAGATTTTTACTCAGATAATAATAAAGAAAAAAGACTTTGGTTTTTTAAACATTTCCTAAACCAAAGAAGAAAAATACAAGAAGATTATTATGAATTCGTAAATCTACATAAAGTCCATATTTTATTTTTTGATTGGTTTGAAATGTATGCTTTTAAAAACAACATTTCTTATCCCTTTAAAAATACAAACCCTATTACTGTTAGAAAGAAAATTCCTGAATGGAACCTTTTCGACAGTAATAAAACCATAGAGTCTGAGCATCCACCTCTTAGGAGTATATCCATTGACCATGGTGAACCACCTATTAGGATTAAAGCCTCACCTTACAAAATTCATAGAGACCCAAACGGATTTAGATAGCATTATCCAACGAATAATTTCGTAATGCTAATCTAAACACGATAGGAAAAAATAATTGATTAGGATAGAAGACCAAATCCAGTCAACCATAATCAAGCTGTTCTCTGTTTATCAAAGCCTATTCCAACAAAATCGGATTCTGATAAAAGCTTAAAGAACCTATTTTCAAACCTTTTCGTGTTTCAAACATAGTCGAAGCTTGTTCAAGAATCAAAATCAGATTTTGCTAAAGCTATTAAAGAACAACTTGATAGAATAAAGCATCCTCTCCTACCCAATTTTCTAAAGATGCATCCTCTTCTACTCCTATTTCAAAGCCCGATTGCACCCGATAGTGCTCAATCAAGCAGATTGCAAGATTAGATCGATCAATCCTCTATAGCCTCTTCGAGATATAGACGCCTTTAAAGAAGAACCTATTTCAAAGGTCAATAAAATTCATTGGGAATTAGCACTCCCAACCACTAAAAGTCCACCGATCTAACCATAGATAATAGACCAAGTGCATTAAATCAATCCCGATATAATGCATCTTCCGTCTATGAGTGGAATTTAGATGGAATGTCCGAATATAACATTTTAGGATTATTACAACAAATGACCATGGCAAAAATGCTTATAAAACCCAATCGTGAACTTCGACAAAGCCATTGCAGAAATCCTTATCACGGTTTCTGTGTCAACTTAAAGGTTGGTGGGACCATCTTCTTACCAATCAACAAAGAATTAGATATTTTAAACTCCATTCAAACAGATGAGGATGGAATCCCCATTCTCGGATGAATTCAATAGTCCAATTCAAGATGCATTTACCTTGATTTTGACTATATCCCTTCATTTCATAGGTGACCCCTCTCACCTCAGAGATAAAAATGCTGAGCTTCTACATAATCTAAGATGTAGAAAACTTAGTGAATTCCAAAGTTATAAAACTACATTCTTCACCAGACTCTTCCTTAGGGATGATGCAAATCATATAACTTGGAAGGAGAAATTTCTTGCAGGTTTACCAACCCTATTAGGAGAAAAAGTTAGAAATTCCATTAAAGCCTTATATGACAACCGTATTCCTTATGATGAGCTCACCTATGGTGAACTTGTCAGTTTTGTCAATAAAGAAGGTTTAAAGATATGTCAAGACTTAAAGTTACAGAAACGACTTAAATGGGAGCTTAGAAAGTCTAAGCAAGAATTAGGTAGTTTCTGTAAAGCAGCTTCAACTATGACCCCTTTAAAACTTCTACTTCCAAAGATTGTAATGGTAAGTGTTCTACGAAACCTTACAAGAAATACTACAAGTCTAAAGGCCATAGAAAATCTTTCCAAAAGTTTAGAGAACCTTTCTATAGAAAGCCTTCGAAGCCTTATAAAAACAATTCTCTAAAAAGAAAGATTTCAAGCCCAAACAAAAAGCCCATTTCAATTACAAAGAAGCCACATGTTTTAAATGTGGAATGAAAGGCCACACTGCAAAGTTCTGTAGAATGAATAAAAAACTCCACGAGCTTGGCCTTGATGAAGAAACATTTTCAAAAATAGCCTCATTAATGATAGAGTCTTCTGATTCTGAATCTTCCATGTCAGGAGATAATGAATCCTTACAGATTGACGAGTTAGTTGATTCTCGATTCTAATTAATTCCAGAATGATTCACTCAAGCCAATCGGAATCTTACTTAAAGAAAATCAATGTTTTAACTAAAGATCAAGAAACTTTTCTTGAATTGGTAAAACACATTTCTGATCCTACCTTACAAAAAGAATATCTAGATAAACTCTTAAAAACTTTAGAGATAGGAGATAAAGCGAAACATCAAAATTCCAATAATAAAGAAAAACACTTATGATTTGACTCAAATCTTGGATAAAAAGAAAACAAAAAAGAAAACAGTTCCTAACATTCAAGACCTTCAAAAAGAGATTAAAGAAATTAAACTCGAAATTAAAGAATTAAAAGAAAAACAAAAGAATGATTCAGAAACTATTCAACTTCTATTGCAAAAACAATTAGAAGACAATTCTGATAAAGAATCAGATTCAGATGGTGAAAAGAAATTGATTTACAACTTGAAAACATTGAATCATACCAATGATTTCCTTTTTGTTTTAAATCAAATTACCACAAGAAAATACTTAATAAAGATTACCTTAGTCTTTTCCAAAGAACTTGAAATTGATACCATTGCCTTATTTGACACCAAAGTGATTTAAATTGTATTAAAGAAATTTTTGTTCCAGATAAATATAAAGAAAAAACAAAAGAAAAGCTTTCGCCAATAATAATTCAAAATTGGACATCCATTCTAAAGTAGAAGCATCATTATTAATGGTGGTTTTGAATTTAAAACTACTTTTTCCTAACAAATGACATTCATCATGTTGTTATATTGGGAACACCTTTTATAAATCTTATAACTCCTTATACTGTAAATTATAATGGTATATCTTTTAAAGCAGGAAAAACCAAATTAAAATTTCCTTTTATAGAAAAGCCTAAAACAAGAAACTTAAATATTATAAAGGCCAATTACATTCATCGTAACCAAATAAATGTCTTGCTTAATTCAAAACAGTACTAACCTAACTTTGTTTACAAAAAGATCTAAACCTACAAAGAATAGGAAATCAATTAAAAAATGATTTTATACAAAGAAAAATTTCTGAATTTAAAGCCCTAATTGAAAAAGAAATATGTGCTGATCTACCAACTGCTTTTTGGAACAGAAAACAACATTTGGTTGATTTGCCATACGAAAATTCTTTTGATGAAAAACAAATACCCACAAAAGCCCGTCCTATTCAAATGAATATGGAATTAGAGAAACATTGCAAAGAAGAAATCAAAGAATTAGAATCTAAAGGTCTAATTACCAAATCAAGATCCCCATGGTCTTGTGCCGCTTTTTATGTCAATAAAAATTCGGAAATAGAAAGAGGTACACCAAGATTGGTAATAAATTATAAACCCCTAAATAAAGCCTTAAAATGGATTAGGTACCCTATACCTAATAAAAAAGATTTACTCCAAAAACTTCACTCTGCATTCATATTTTCAAAATTTGACATGAAGTCAGGTTTTTGGCAAATTCAAATTCACCCTAAAGACCGTTATAAAACAGCCTTCACTGTTCCATTTGGTCAATACGAATGGACAAAGAATGCCTTTTGGTTTAAAGAATGCACCTTCGTAATTTCAAAGAATTATGAATGACATTTATAATCCTTTTTCTGATTTTTGTGTTGTTTATATTGATGACGTATTGATTTTTTCACAATCAATAGATCAACATTTTAAACATCTAAAGACTTTTTATTTTGCAACTAGGAAAGCAGGCCTAGCTATCTCTAGTTCAAAAATTTCTTTATTTCAAACTAAAATCCGATTTCTTGGCCATTATATTTCAAAGGGAACTATCACCCCTATTGAAAGATCTCTTTCTTTCACTGATAAATTTCGTGATAAAATCCTTGATAAAACCCAATTGCAAAGATTTTTGGGAAGTCTAAATTATGTTCTTGATTTCTGTCCTAACATTAATAGGATTGCTAAACCATTGCATGATAGGTTAAAAAAGAATCCTATTGCATGGTCAGAAGAACATACTAAAGTTATTAAACAGATAAAAAATATTGTTAAAGAAATTCCATGTTTATTTCTTGCAAATCCCGCATTACCTAAAATAGTTGAAACTGATGCGTCTGATTTAGGTTACGGTGGGATATTAAAGCAAATTGATAATAATAAAGAACAAGTAGTACAATATGTTTCGCACATTGGAATGAATGTCGAAAAAATTATTCTACTATTAAAAAGAAATTTTATCTATTGTCTTATGCATATCTAAATTTCAAAGTGACTTGTTAAATCAAAAATTTTTGCTTAGAATTGATTGCAAAGCTGCAAAACATGTTTTAGAAAAGGATGTTCAAAACATTGCATCAAAACAGATTTTTGTACGATGGCAAGCTATTTTGTTCTTCTCATTTACCTGTTCTGCGAGGCAATGGCTTTAAATAAGGAAATTTTTGAACTAGAGATAGCTAGGCCTGCTTTCCTAGTTGCAAAATGATTTTGCTTCTTCATCCTCGACTTGTGTCAATCCAGGATTTGATGGGCATGGCTGATGAGAGTAATTTTTCTTTAGGAGGAAGAGGTTTTGGATGGTGTTTGGGATACGGGTCCTTGAGAATCCCTTTCCCTTTGTCTTTGGTCTTTTTGGCGGCATTTATCTGTTTTGAAGAAACTCTCTGGTTAGAAAATCAGGGGAGAGAATTTGTATCACCTTTAATAAACTCAATGTCAAAATCAAAAACACTCAAAATAGTCGTTTAATGGTACGTGGCTTGTTTACCCTCAAAGATGCGGACCAGGACTAATGCCCATTCGGGATCATCTCTGGAACTTACGTCGAGGGATTCCCGCCTATATACCTTTAAACAAAATTTTAATTTTTGCAATCTTCTTTACAACAAAGGCTCAAAGATAATACTAGATCTGGATCCCAGAAATAGTATTCTGATTGGAGGGGGAGAAGAGAAGTACAACAGAAGACAGAGATCCGGTCTCTTTGCTTCTGAGGAATGTAGAATTTTTATGGCAGATCTGATAAGAACCAGTCTGCAGAATGCTTTAAATTAAAATGCGGAAAAATAAAGTGCAGAAATTTAAATTGCTTTAATTTAAAGTGCAGAAATTAAATTGCGGAAAATTTAAAGTGCAGAAATTTAGCACGATAGTGGATTCAGAACAATTATTAAGGATCTTTAATAAACTAAATTTTAAATCAAGTTTTAACCTAAGTCTATCTCAGTCTTTTACAACTAAGTCTATTTGATTTTAAGTCGTTTAATGGTACGTGGCTTGTTTACCCCAGTGCGGACCGGACTAATCCCGAATATATGTATGTATATATATATATATATATATATATATATATGGGATATTATCATTTTACTACCAAAGTTATTCTGACATATCATGTCAGTACCATAGTTTGCTGACAAGTGCATTTTACTACCAAACATTTGCGTCGTTATCAATTCACTACTGATGTCATAAGGGCATTAAAGACATTTCTAACTGTAAAAGTAAAATTGTCTGTGAATTTGATAGATAAATTATCAATTTACTACCAAATTTTTTGGAGAATTATCATTTTGCTACCAAGTTTTTAGGGGAATTATCATTTTACTACCAAATTCTTGGGGGTAAAATCGACTTTTAACTCAATTTCCATTAAACATTAACTTTTTCTTAATAAAATAGTAGTGAATTGATAATGGCGCAAACATTTGGTAGTAAAATGTACTTTTCAGCAAACTATGGTACTGACATGATATGCCATAATAACTTTGGTAGTAAAATGATAACCACATTAATCACATTTTCCGTAACCGCAGAAAATGTGGGAGATGTCGGAGGAGAAGGTTCCTTCTCTTCCTCTTTGTTCCTGTTGACGACTAGTGTAAATCGGGTGTGGTACATTAGTGGTATAGTCAACAGAATGTATAGAAAAGGAATTTGAATTAGATAAAACTCTTCTCCATAATGATTTTTATTCTGACATTAATAAAGAAAAAAGACTTTGGTTTTTTAACATTTCTTAAACCAAAGAAGAAAAATACAAGAAGATTATTATGAATTTGTAAATTTACATAAAGTCCATATTTTGTTTTTGATTGGTTTGAAATGTATGCTTTTAAAAACAACATTTCTTATCCCTTTAAAGATTCAAACCCTATTCTTGTTAGAAAGAAAATTCTGAATGGAACCTTTTCGACAAATAAAACCATAGAATCTGAGCATCCACCTCTTAGGAGTGTATCCATTGACCATGGTGAACCACCTATTAGGATTAAAGCCTCACCTTACAAAATTCATAAAGACCCAGAAAGGAGTTTAGATAGCATTATCCAACGAATAACTTCGTAATGCTAATCTAAATACGATAGGAAAAAATTAATTAGGATAGAAGACCAAATCCAAAAGTCAACCATAACTGTTTCTCCTGTTTTACCAAGGCCTATTCCAACAAAATCGGATTCTGATAAAAAGCTTAAAGAACCTATTTTCAAACCTTTTCAGGTTTCGAAACATAGTCAGAAGCTTGTTCAAGAATCAAAATCAGATTTTGTTAGAGCTATTAAAGAACAACTTGATAGAATAGAAGCATCCTCTCCTACTCAATTTTCTAAAGATGCATCCTCTTCTACTCCTATTTCTAAAGTACAGATTGCACCTGATAGTGCTCAATCAAGTAGAATTGCAGTACTAGAACAGGATCAATCCTCTATAGCCTCTTCAGATATAGAAGCCTTTAAAGAAGAACCAACTTCAAAAGTCAATAAAATTCATTGGGAATTAGCACTCCCAACCACTAAAAGTCCACCAGATCTAACCATAGATAATAGACCAAGTGCATTAAATCAATCCCGTTATAATGCATCTTCAGTCTATGAGTGGAATTTAGATGGAATTTCTGAGTATAATATCTTAGGATTATTGCAACAAATGACCATGGCAGCTAATGCCTATAAAACCCAATCAGGAACTTCTGACAAAGCCATTGCAGAAATCCTAATTGCCGGTTTTACTGGTAAATTAAAAGGTTGGTGGGATCATCTTCTCACTATGCAACAACATATGGATATTTTGAATTCTATTCAAACAGATGAGGATGGAATCCCCATTCTCGATGAAACCAATAGTCGATTCAAGATCTTTTTGCTACCTTGATTTTGACTATATCTCTTCATTTTATAGGTGACCTTCTCACCTCGAGACAAAAATGCTGAGCTTCTACATAACTTGAGATGTAGAAAACTTAGTGAATTTCAAAATTATAAAACCACTTTCTTTACTAGACTTTTCCTTAGGGATGATGCAAATCATATAACTTGGAAGGAGAAATTCCTTGCAGTTTTACCTACCCTATTAGGAGAAAAAGTTAGAAATTTCATTAAAGCCTTATATGATAACCGTATTCCTTATGATGAGCTCACCTATGATGAACTTGTCAGTTTTGTCAATAAAGAAGGTTTAAAGATATGTCAAGATTTGAAATTACAGAAACGACTTAAATGGGAGCTTAGGAAATTTAAGCAAGAATTAGGAAGCTTCTGTAAACAATTCAATTATGACCCCTTTAAAACTTCTACTTCCAAAGATTGTAATGGTAAGTGTTCTACCAAACCTTACAAAAAACATTACAAGTCCAAAAATTATAAGAAATCTTTTCATAAATTTAGAGAACCTTTTTATAGAAAGCCTTCAAAGCCTTATAAAAAACAATTCTCTAAACAGAAAGATTTCAAACAAAAAGCCCATTTCAATTACAAAGAGCCACATGTTTTAAATGTGGAATGAAAGGCCACACTGCAAAGTTTTGTAGAATGAACAAAAAGCTCCACGAGCTTGGCCTTGATGAAGAAACATTTTCAAAAATAGCTTCTTTAATGATAGAGTCTTCTGACTCTGAGTCTTCCATGACGGGAGATGATGAATCATTACAGATTGACGAGTTAATTGACTCTGATTCTCAGAATCGATTCCAAAGAATGATTCTGACTCAAGCCAATCAGAATGTTACCTAAAGAAAATCAACGTTTTAACTAAAGATCAAGAAACTTTTCTTGAGTTGGTTAAACACATTTCTGATCCTACCTTACAAAAAGAATATCTTGATAAACTTTTAAAAACCTTAGAGGTAGGAGATAAATCAGAAACTTCAAAAATTTCAATAATAAAGAAAAACACTTATGATTTAACTCAAATCTTGGATAAAATGAAAACAAAAAAGAAAACAGTTCCTAATATTCAAGACCTTCAAAAAGAGATTAAAGAAATTAAACTCGAGATTAAAGAATTAAAAGAAAAACAAAAGAATGATTCAGAAACTATTCAACTTCTATTACAAAAACAATTAGAAGACAATTCTGAAAAAGAATCAAGTTCAGAAGGCGAAAAAGAAATTGATTTACAACTTGAAAACATTGAATCTGTACCCAATGATTTTCTTTTTGTTTTAAATCAAATTACCACAAGAAAATATTTAATAAAGATTACCTTAGTCTTTTCTAAAGAACTTGAAATTGATACCATTGCCTTATTTGACACTGGTGCCGATTTAAATTGTATTAAAGAGATTTTTGTTCCAGATAAATTTAAAGAAAAAACAAGAGAAAAACTTTCTACCGCCAATAATTCAAAATTGAACATCCATTCTAAAGTAGAAGCATCTGTTATTAACAGTGGTTTCGAATTTAAAACTACTTTTTTCCTAACAAATGACATCCATCATGTTGTTATATTGGGAACACCTTTTATAAATCTTATAACTCCCTATACTGTAAATTATAATGGTATATCTTTTAAAGCGGGAAAAACCAAATTAAAATTTCCTTTTATAGAAAAACCTAAAACAAGAAACTTAAATATTATAAAAGCCAATTCTGTTCATCAGAGCCAAATAAATGTTTTGCTAAAATCAAAACAGGCTAATCTAACTTGTTTACAAAGAGATTTAAATCTACAAAGAATAGAAAATCAATTAAAGAATGATTTTGTACAAAGAAAAATTTCTGAATTTAAAGCATTAATTGAAAAGGAAATATGTGCTGATTTACCAACTGCTTTTTGGAACAGAAAACAACATTTGGTAGATTTGCCATATGAAAATTCTTTTGATGAAAAACAAATACCCACTAAAGCTCGCCCTATTCAAATGAATATGGAATTGGAAAAACATTGTAAAGAAGAAATTAAAGATTTGGAGGCCAAAGGACTTATTGTTAAGTCGAGGTCCCCATGGTCTTGTGCCTCTTTTTATGTCAATAAAAATTCTGAAATAGAAAGAGGAACACCAAGACTAGTAATAAATTACAAACCCCTCAATAAAGCATTAAAATGGATTAGGTATCCCATACCTAATAAAAAAGATCTACTCCAAAAGCTCCACTCTGCATTCATATTTTCAAAATTTGATATGAAATCGGGTTTTTGGCAAATCCAAATTCATCCTAAAGACCCTGTGTCCCAGACACCTTCTAAAGCCTCTTCTCCCCCTAAAGAAAAATTATTATCATCAGCCATGCCGATCAGATCTTGGATTGGCATGATTGAAGATGATGAATCAAGAGTTAAAGCCCTTACCTCTCAGGATCAGGTAAATGAATGGATGAAATCCATTTCTAATTCTCCTGATTTTTTACTTGCTCTACAAAGTTTTTCACAAAGCCAAATTTCTCCAAAAGAAAAACCTGTTTCTAAAGAAATTACTACAAAACCCTCTTCTCAAAAAGTTGTTCTTTCTGGTGAAAGTTCATCCTCCCAGATTGTTCTTTCACAATCAAAGCTTTCAAAGAAAACCTCGGATTGGTTTGATAAAACCTACTTCCAAAACATTTTGACTGTGGAAAAAGGATTTTACCATTCTGACCCATTTCAAACAATTTCAAAGTTTTTTCCCCCTGGATGGTTTTTTAAACCATGGGATTTAACAAAGCCTCAATCCTACTATGAATCCATTCTTGAAGTCACTGAGTCAGTAAAATTTAAACATTTCTTTCTCAGTGAAACCCATAAAGAACCTGCCTATTTCCATCTTTACTATTTTAAAGGTCTTGAGCCCAAAAGAATGGAATGACCATCTCCACAATCAAAAAAGATTTCCCGCCAATTTTCAAATGTGTCTGCCACATTGCTTGACCTACTCCTATTGGGATTATCAACAAGCCTGGTTTAACACATTCTTTATTCAAAACCCCAAAAAATCTCACTCCTGGTTATTTTTCTTTAATTCCAAAATAACCGTACAAAGCCTTCCAAATTGGTTCCAACAATGGTGGAATTATTTTGGCCCAATACCAGATATCCTAACTTCAAATACCATCCATTATTTAAACCTTTTCAAAGCCCATTACAAATCTTCTGAGTCTGAGAAAAGATTCCCCCCTTTTCTGTGTTTTTGTACAAATTTCTTCCTACCTTGGGTATGGATGTGGAACCTCAGATACCACACTCATGATTCCCAATTAATCCTTCAAAGAACTTTCAAAGTCAAATGGTGGAACAAATTTGATGAACAGACTAAATTGACCACAAACCTAATCCAAAACTGGCTCTCTGCCAAAGGTTTCCTTGCCCCAACCATTAAAGATGTTAGAGCCCAAGGAACCTTCCTCACCCAAAAATCCAAAGCCCAATCTCTTCTTGCAGGTGCCAAAACAGAAGAAGAGTATTTCAAAGTCATGGAGCAGCTACTTGCCTCCAGGTCCGAACCATCTATACAAAGCTCAACTGATGATGAAGAATCTGAACCGTTCATCTCCCTTGGTGACGACAACGAAGATGACTGCTTCGGATTATTGCCTCCTATAAAGCAATGTAAATAAGTTATTTACTTAAAAAAAAAAAAGAAGTTAATTTCTTTATCTTTGTATTTTTCTGTTTCGGGTGGTCCTCTGGACACAAGTGAGAGCGCACATGTCTCTTCACCCGATTTTGTATTTTGTATTTTGTATTTTGTATTTCTTCTGTATAAAGCTACAGTAAAGACGACGTATAAAGCTACAGCTCCGCTACAGTGCTAATTTCCAAAGTTTACTATGCACTTAAAGCTCCGCTACAGTGAACAGTTTAAAGCTACAGTTTCAAAAATTTTTGTATATAAGAATGGCCGAAGACTTAGACTCGGCATTCTTTTCCTTCCTTCTCTCTCTCTTCACTTCTCTCTCTATCTCTCTCTCTCTGGGAATCCGGGATCAAGACATCAAGGAAAAATTTTCCTGTCTTGTGATTTTCCCTTTCTTTTCCCTCTTCCTCCTCCTTCCTTCTCTCTTCTTTCTCTTTAGAGACAAAAGAAGTTTTTTGTATTCAAGGAATTTTCCGATCATTGGTTAAGTTCCTTGTTTTCAGAATTTTTCTGGAATCTCACTTGTAATCACAAAAAGCTGTCGGATTTAAAGAAATAAATGTAATTATTTTATTAAAGTTTGTAATTAATTTTTATTTTTCCGCAATTTACTTTTATGCAATTTACATTTCTGCAATTTACTTTTATGCAGTTTAAATTTCCGCAATTTACTTTTAAAGCAATTTAATTTTCTGCAATGTATTTAAAGTTTTATGCATGACTGGCGATCTGATCTTCCATATCAGATCTGCTCATAAAAATTGTACGTTCCTCAGAAGCAAAGAGACCGGATCTCTGTCTTCTGTTGTATCTTCTCTTCTCCCCCCAATCAATCTAAATATTAGTTCTGGGATCCAGATCTAATATTTCTGTTTGAGCCTTGTGGTAATAAAGATTGCAAAAGCCTTAATAAAATTTTAAATCAATCAAAGCAAGGTATATAGGCTGGAAACCAGAACGTGCGGGCTATTGATCTGTTCTAAGTCAGATCTGGGTCCAAAGGAGGTTTAAATATCTTGGCTTACCAAGGACCTCATCGATCTGGAGGGACAACGCCACGTACCTCTACTTGGTAAATTTATTTTGCTTAAAGTCTGTGTTGCTTTTCCTTTTTAAAATTGCCTATTAAAATCAACCATTAGTTAATTTTTCCTGAAATCACTATCGTCTTAGATCCTTTTCCTATTGGTATCAGAGCCAGGGGGAAGATAGTGTAATATTGTTGTAAAGAATCTGTGTTGTCTAATTTCTAAAATTGTTTTCTCTGTGTGTGTTGAATTTTTACTGGTAGTAAGTCCCGCCTTAGGACAGAGATCCGTTTAGGGCAGTAAAACCATACCTGTAGGCATCCACATAGGATTCTATTAAAGATTTTTAACAACATAGACTCTCTACTCCATAGAACATCATCTTTCTCTAGCTCTTCTTCCGAGAAGACTAGTGTATCAAAGAACATAGTTAATTCAGAAGAATTCATTATTGAAGATTTTAATAAAGCAATTGATAATTGGGATTTACCAAAAGTTTCTAAAGATAAAATTTATAAAATGAAAAAACTTGATTTTTTAAAAATAGATTGTGTAATAAAGACAGAAGAAAGAGATATCACACTTTCAAATCCATTTGAAACAATTCATCTGTTTACTGAAAAGTCATTAAAAAAGCTAAAAGAAAAGAATTTTAATTATGTCCACATAGGTTTAATCCAAGTAGGCATAAAACCCTTAACTAAAGAAGGATTAAATACTTCAATTCTTGTTGTCCTCAGGGATGGGAGGTTCATCTCCTTTGATGATTCCTTACTCAGTAGTATTGAATCTAGTCTCTGTAAAGGACCAATTTCTTTTGATTGTTATCCAAACATAACGGTTTCATTAAAAGATAAAAATATCTTGAAAAGCATGATTTTACAAATCAAAACTCATAACTATCACATGTTAGAAGGATCTGTTCCGGTCGCATTAATTTTCAAAATATCATACAAAGCCATGATCTCAGCGTTTAATACGCAACATAAATTCCAGTAAAAAAGGGATGAGACTCTTCTCTTACAGACTGACCTTTCCAAAGCAAACACTGTTATTCCAAAACCCATTCAATGGAAAGATGTCAACCTTCCAGATGAATGGATTCTTGAGGGAGCTACTGCTCCTACAATACCAAAACATCTTGAGCCAAATACAGAGTTACAAAATGTGACTCAGTATTCAGATGGTAAAGTAAAACTTTCATTTAGAAGATCTACATCTTCTAGATTCTCCGATAAAGATTCTAATGCTAGTGTTTCCTCACTAGAAAGAAAATTTACAAAAATCCCTTCGGTTATAAATCTTCCTTTCCAACCTATAAAGAGTCAGCCTAGGTTTTCCACTTCGGATATACCTAGTTCTTCCATACATTCTGTTGACTATACCACTAATGTACCACACCCGATTTACACTAGTCGTCAACAGGAACAAAGACAGGAAGAGAAGGAACCTTCTCCTCCGACATCTCCCACATTTTCTGCGATTACGGAAAATGTGATTAATGTCATAGAAAAGGAATTTGAATTAGATAAAACTCTTCTCCATAATGATTTTTATTCTGACATTAATAAAGAAAAAAGACTTTGGTTTTTTAAACATTTCTTAAACCAAAGAAGAAAAATACAAGAAGATTATTATGAATTTGTAAATTTACATAAAGTCCATATTTTGTTTTTTGATTGGTTTGAAATGTATGCTTTTAAAAACAACATTTCTTATCCCTTTAAAGATTCAAACCCTATTACTGTTAGAAAGAAAATTCCTGAATGGAACCTTTTCGACAGTAATAAAACCATAGAATCTGAGCATCCACCTCTTAGGAGTGTATCCATTGACCATGGTGAACCACCTATTAGGATTAAAGCCTCACCTTACAAAATTCATAAAGACCCAGAAACGGATTTAGATAGCATTATCCAACAGAATAACTTCTGTAATGCTAATCTAAATACGATAGGAAAACAGTTAATTAGGATAGAAGACCAAATCCAAAAGTCAACCATAACTGTTTCTCCTGTTTTACCAAGGCCTATTCCAACAAAATCGGATTCTGATAAAAAGCTTAAAGAACCTATTTTCAAACCTTTTCAGGTTTCGAAACATAGTCAGAAGCTTGTTCAAGAATCAAAATCAGATTTTGTTAGAGCTATTAAAGAACAACTTGATAGAATAGAAGCATCCTCTCCTACTCAATTTTCTAAAGATGCATCCTCTTCTACTCCTATTTCTAAAGTACAGATTGCACCTGATAGTGCTCAATCAAGTAGAATTGCAGTACTAGAACAGGATCAATCCTCTATAGCCTCTTCAGATATAGAAGCCTTTAAAGAAGAACCAACTTCAAAAGTCAATAAAATTCATTGGGAATTAGCACTCCCAACCACTAAAAGTCCACCAGATCTAACCATAGATAATAGACCAAGTGCATTAAATCAATCCCGTTATAATGCATCTTCAGTCTATGAGTGGAATTTAGATGGAATTTCTGAGTATAATATCTTAGGATTATTGCAACAAATGACCATGGCAGCTAATGCCTATAAAACCCAATCAGGAACTTCTGACAAAGCCATTGCAGAAATCCTAATTGCCGGTTTTACTGGTAAATTAAAAGGTTGGTGGGATCATCTTCTCACTATGCAACAACATATGGATATTTTGAATTCTATTCAAACAGATGAGGATGGAATCCCCATTCTGGATGAAACCAATAGTCCGATTCAAGATGCTGTTGCTACCTTGATTTTGACTATATCTCTTCATTTTATAGGTGACCCTTCTCACCTCAGAGACAAAAATGTTGAGCTTCTACATAACTTGAGATGTAGAAAACTTAGTGAATTTCAAAATTATAAAACCACTTTCTTTACTAGACTTTTCCTTAGGGATGATGCAAATCATATAACTTGGAAGGAGAAATTCCTTGCAGGTTTACCTACCCTATTAGGAGAAAAAGTTAGAAATTTCATTAAAGCCTTATATGATAACCGTATTCCTTATGATGAGCTCACCTATGATGAACTTGTCAGTTTTGTCAATAAAGAAGGTTTAAAGATATGTCAAGATTTGAAATTACAGAAACGACTTAAATGGGAGCTTAGGAAATCTAAGCAAGAATTAGGAAGCTTCTGTAAACAATTTAATTATGACCCCTTTAAAACTTCTACTTCCAAAGATTGTAATGGTAAGTGTTCTACCAAACCTTACAAAAAACATTACAAGTCCAAAAATTATAAGAAATCTTTTCATAAATTTAGAGAACCTTTTGATAGAAAGCCTTCAAAGCCTTATAAAAAACAATTCTCTAATGTTGAGTGTTAGAAAGTGTATATTTATAAAGGAGAAATTCATCATTTTACACTTCAAATCTAACTAACATCTCTAATTTTATTTATTTAAATCCTTTGTTATTTAATTATATATGTTTTGTTTTAATTAAGTATTTTGTGTATTTTAGGGGTATCATGGTCATTTCACAATGAACGAGATTTCGGATAGCAAAACGGACGTCACTTTTGAACTCAGGATAGTCGAAAACCTTAAGAGGAGCATAAAAGGAAAAATGGCACTGTTCACACGTATGGCACTATTCACATGTACTGCATCTTGTTCATGGATCTGTTCGACGACACGACACTTGTTCGGACCGCGTTCTTTGTTCAAACCGTGTGCAAACCGTGTTACTGTTCAAACCGCGTGGTCAAACCCGTGGTCAAACCGTGTTACTGTTCACTGATGACGTGGCGCAATCCTGTGCATCCAAACTATTTTTAATCCGATGGCCATGATTCACTCAATGTATCTATAAAAAGGGGGCCTCTCCCCCCTAATTTGACACCCCTGAATCCATTTTTTAGCTTAGTTTTCTGTAATTCCTTCTCCATCTTGTATTTTCTACGTATTTTAATAAAATTCCCATTTTACCCTTAGTTTAATTATGAGTGGCTAATTTCCTTTCAAGCTTGGGTTGAAGGTGAAGTCTCAACATGTGTCATGGGCTTTATTTGGTAAATTTATTTTCTCTTCCCCTCTAATTTTTGTGGAGGTTTTGACTTTTAAATCGACAAATAATAATAATCTTGTCTGAATTCTACCACTGTTTCTGGCACCCTAGTATAAGGTTATTATTATTTGTACGATAAACCCTTAACACCATATTGATTAGAGCGTGGTTCATGAGGTGTGGATTCCCCCCTCATGATTTAATTGGTATTAATAAGGAATATTTAGCCCATGGTGCATGTTGATACGGATCCAGATACCCAAGCACTCTTATTCAATAGTTCCCATTCAATTTAATTCCGCTATTCCAATTTAAATTCTAGCATCCTTTAAATCAATTTTCCCATTCTAGCATCCTTTAAATTAATTTCCCCATAGATCCAATCACCCATTTACAAAATTAATTCTACACACAATTAAAATCCACCTCCTCGTGGGATCGACACTCAACACCATTGATCTATTCTACAATAGATTCGTGCGCTTGCGAGTTCAACAAAATTTGCACAACAAGTTTTTGGCGCCGTTGCCGGGGAGGTAAGTATTTTCATTTGTAGAATTAATTTTTTGTAAATAATTTTATTATTATTATTATTATTATTATTATTTTATTTGTTTCCTTGTAATTTTTTTTCTTAATTAATAAAAAAAGAGAATTTACATTTTTAGGTAAGAATTTTTTTTTCTTGTCTTTAAATTTCTGCATTTTAATTTTCAAGTTATTCTTCTTTATAATTTTTCATTTATCTTGTTAATTTATTTTTATTTTATTCTATTTAATTTATTTCACGTATTTGTTTTAGTGTGTTTTTTTTTTTTAATAGAAAGGTTGTAACAGCGCAATAAGGTTAGTATCGTAATTTCCCTTTCTTCTTTATTTTTATTTGTTTTGTTCTCAATTTATTTCCTTTATTTGCATGCATGGTCGTAGGTCATTATCACCTAATCTTGAACCTATAGACCTTGAATTAGAAAGAACACTTCGCACGCACAAACACATTGCACGTAAAGATAAAACTGAAATGGATTTGCAACAACCAGAACCACAGGAGAGGCCATTCAAGGACTACTTCAGTCCCTTAGCTAATTTGAGCACATCATGCATTAGATACCCAAATGTAGCTGCTAGGAGTTTTGAATTAAAACCTAGTGTGCTAAATTGTCTCCCAACATTCTATGGCTTAGAAAATGAGGACCCATATAATCATCTGAATGATTTTCATACAATTTGTCAAACCTTTAAATATGAGAATTTTTCAGAAGATGATGTTAAACTTAGACTATTCCCATTTTCTTTAAAGGATAGAGCTCGTTCATGGTTCAATACATTGCCTGCTAATAGCATTACAACATGGGAACAAATGGTAACGAAATTTTAAATAAATATTTCCCGGTCATAAAACCAATGCTATTCGCAGGAAATTTCAAATTCACCGAGAGAAAGACGGCAGTTTTGAAGCGTGGGAGCGATTCAATGGGCTACTTTTGAAGTGTCCACATCATGGGTACGAGAAATGGCACCAATGCCAATACTTCTTGGAAGGATTATTGCCAAATGTGCAAGAATGGCTAATGGCGACAAGCGGAGGAGAGCTAATGTCAAAAGTGCATCAGAGATTTGGGATTTCTTCCAGCGACAAGCAGATAATTCCCAACAACGGAGTCGATCTCTCAGGAATACTAGAAGAATTAAAGGAGTGAATGAGGTTCACATTGGCGAGTCAAGTTCGGGAATTAAAGAAGTTAAAGAGATAATTGAAGGGCTTTCTCGACAAATAGCATCGTTGACGACTGCTAAATCAACAGAGCCACATGACCATGACTCATATTCAGATCAAGCTAATGCCATCGGTGTCATGAGAAAACCATCAAATTACAACCCATACTCCAACACATATAACCCTGGATGGAGAGACCACCCCAATTTTTCATGGTCTCAGGGATTCCAACAGAATGGACCAGGCGACTCGCTCCACCAATGCAACCAATTCCTCAAGTTCCTCAAGCCTCTCAGGCCACCATTTAGACCATACAATCGAATCAAATTACTCTCAACCCGGACAATGGGAGGATTCATTCGAAATTTCAAGAATGTTACTCAATCTGAATCGAGCAACAGAACCGCACTATTGATGGACTACAAAATGAGATGAGAGCGGGCTTTACTCACAAGCCCAATCAGTTTCAAGCCTCGAGAAGATGGTGGGACAACTTGCTTCTTCAGTTCAGACTTTGGCAATGACTGTTGAAAAAGGCAAATTTCCAAGTCAGCCAGTGCCTAATCCTAAAGGAGTACATGAAGCAAGTACCAGTTCACCGCAACAGCATGGAGAGGTCAAAGCCGTCATGACCTTGCGAAAAGGGAAAGAAGTTGACAACAAAGTGGAGATGCCAGCGACAAAAGAAAATCAGATTGTACCTGTAAATGCTGAGGACTCACCACCGGAGGAGAAAGAAGAAACCAACCCACGAGAATACGTTCCTAAAGCTCCATTTCCTCAGAGGTTAGCTAAAGGAAAGAAGGGAAAATCCACAGGTGAGATTCTTGAAGTCTTCAAACAGGTAAGTGTTAACATCCCTTTACTTGATGCAATAAAGCAAGTTCCATCTTATGCCAAGTTTCTTAAAGACCTTTGCACTAAAAAGAGAAACATTCATGTTCGAGAAAAGGCATTTTTAACTGAAAATGTTAGTTCTATACTCAACACAAAATTCCTCAAAATGTAAAGACCCGGGCTCCCACTATCTCATGTAGTATAGGAACCACACAATTGAGAATGCTTTGTTGGATTTAGGAGCTAGTGTTAATCTTTTGCCTTACTCGATATTTGTGAAACTTGGATTGGGAGAATTACACCCACTCCGGTGGTGTTACGAACTGCTTGGATCGGTCCACGAAAATACCTCGTGGTATTGTGGAGGGCGTGCTTATCGGGTAGACAAGTTTTATTTTCTGTTGATTTCATTGTAATTGACACTCAACCAATACGGGATTCAAGGAAGCATATCCCGTTATCTTAGGCCGACCTTTCTTGGCTTGGCTGCCCGATGCTCACATTCAATGCGGGGGGTGAAACATGCAGTTGTCTTTTGGCAATATGACCATGGAGCTCAACATCTTCAACATTGCGAAACAACCTCACAATGCAGATGATGGAATTGTTGATGTGGATTTAATTGAAGCATTAATTGATGATACTTTTGTTTCGAACCTTAGTGATGACCCTTTACAAACATGTTTAACTCACTTTGGTTTGGATTTTGATGTTGACAGATCAGTCGATGAGGTCAACGCCCTACTGACTTCGGCACCATCCATGGACACTAATAAATGGAAGTCAAGAGTTGAACAACTAGCACCATCAGAGAAGAAACTCATCCCATCATCAGAGTCACCACCGAAACTCGAGTTCAAACCATTACCCAACACTTTAGAATATGCATTTTTGGGAGAAGAAAACACTCTACCGGTAATCATCTCATCATCCCTAACTGACGAGCAAAAAGGTAAGTTGTTGGATGTTTTAAAAGAGCACAAAGGAGCATTAGGATGGACCATGCATGAGACATAAAAGGTATAAACCCAGTAGACTGCATGCATTACATTCACCTTGATGAAAATGCTAAATCTACTAGGGAAATGCAACGTCGGTTAAATCCTAATATGAAAGAAGTTGTTAGAACAGAAGTGCTTAAACTATTAGATGCAGGTATCATTTACCCCATTTCTGATAGTTCATGGGGTCGATCTGTGCAAGTGGTCCCCAAAAGTCGGGAGTCACAGTGGTTACCAATGCTGATAATGAATTGATACCCACTAGAGTGACTACAGGATGGCGTGTATGCATTGATTATAGGAAGTTAAATTTTGTCACACGTAAAGACCATTTTCCTTTACCATTTATTGATCAAATGCTTGATAGATTAGCAGGCCATGAATTTTATTGCTTTCTAGATGGCTATTCGGGATATAATCAGATTCCCATGCAAAAAGATCGAGAAAACCACTTTCACTTGCCCTTTTGCACTTTTGCATATAGGAGAATGCCATTTGGATTATGTAATGCACTGCTACATTTCAACGTTGTATGTTAAGCATTTTTTCTGATATGGTTGAGCGATTTCTTGAGGTCTTTATGGATGATTTTTGTCTTTGGTGACTCATTTGATCAATGTTTACATCATCTAACACAAGTTTTGCGAGAGATGTATAGAAAGAATTTGTTCTTAAATTGGGAGAAGTGTCATTTTATGGTAAAACAAGGTATAGTTCTTGGTCACATCATTTCATGCAAAGGTATTGAGGTTGACAAAGCCAAGGTGGATCTCATTTCTAATCTTCCTCCACCTAAAACGATCAGGAAGAATTAAGATCTTTCCTTGGGCATCTTTGGTTTTTATAGGCGTTTCATTAAAGATTTTAGCAAAATTTCTAGACCATATGCAATTTACTTGCTAAAGATGTACATTTTGTCTTTGATGATTCATGTCTTGTAGCATTTGAAAAGTTAAAGCAATTGTTGTCGTCATCACCCATCATTCAGCCACCAAACTGGAGCTTACCATTTGAGCTTATGTGTGATGCATCGATTATGCGGTAGGAGCGATATTAGGACAAAGAGTAGATCAATTCCTCATGTTATTTACTATGCTAGTATGACATTAAACGATGCACAGTTGAACTATTCAACTACTGAAAAATAAATGCTGGCGGTAGTGTTTGCATTAGAAAAATTTCGATCTTATCTCATTGGTTGTAAAATTATTGTGTTCACAGATCATCTTTGCTCTGAAATATCTTCTCACAAAGAAAGATGCAAAAGCTAGACTAATTCGTTGGGTGCTGCTTTTGCGGGAATTTGACTTGGAATTCAAAGATAAGAAAGGGACAGAAAATGTTGTGGTGACCATCTCTCTCGTCTCCACTTTGACATCAACACGGAGACCACCAACATTGAATGAGTCATTTCCGGATGAACAATTAATGAGTGTGGAAGTATTACCTTGGTATCTTGATATAGTTAATTATCTTGTTCTGGGTAAACTTCGAGCATTGGACCAAGCAAGACAAGGCCAAATTCTTTGTGGAAATAAAGAATTTTTTTGGGATGACCACTATCTGTTTAAGTATTGTGCGGATCAAATTATTGACGATGTGTCCCGAGAGAATGAATTTCATAACATCCTTTCGTTTTGCCATGAACAAGCTTGTGGAGGCCATTTCGTATTAAGAAAACAGACTAAAAGTTCTACAATGTGGTTTATTGGCCACTATATTTTCGAGATGCTTACACCTTTTGTTCTTCATGTGATAGGTGTCAGCGAATGGGGAGCATTACGAAGGAACATGATGCCACTAAATCCAATTTTAGTGGTTGAGATTTTGATGTATGGGGTATCGACTTCATGGGACCCTTTCCCCATCTTTTGGTCATCAATACATATTGGTTCTTTGTTGACTATGTTTGAAAATGGGTAGAGGCAATTCCATGCGAGAACCAATGATCATAAAGTGGTGATAGGGTTTTGAAGAGCAACATTGTTTCACGCTTTGGATTCCCTCGAGCGATAATCAGTGATGGTGGTACCCACTTTTGCAACAAATCATTCAAAGCACTTTTGACAAAGTACTCCATCACTCGTAAAGTGGCGACTCAGTATCATCCATGAACCGGTGGCCAAGTTGAGATCTCGATCGAGAAATAAAGCACATCTTAGAAAAGGCCGTGAGGCCAGACGAAAAAGATTGGTCATTAAGACTTGATGATGCATTATGGGCATATAGAGCGGCGTTGAAAACCCCAGTGGGATGTCACCTACGGGCTAGTGTATGGAAAAGCTTGCCACCTACCTGTGGAACTCGAGCATCGTGCGTCTTGGGCCATCAAAAATTCAATTTTGACATGCGACAAGGCTGGCTCGGAAAAAGACGATTACAGTGGCGAGAACTTGAAGAAATTCGTAATGATGCATACGAAAATGCCAAGGTTTACAAGCAACGAATGAAAGTCTTTCATGATAAGCGATTATGAGAAAATCTTTCACTCCAGTCGAGAAAGTACTTTTATTCAATTCTCGCTTGCATTTATTCCCGGGTAAGCTACGCTCTCGATGGTCCGGCCCGCCATTGTTCATTGTTTTTTTTTTTCCACATGGGGCAATTGAAATTAAGGACCCCGAAAAATGGTGTCACGTTTAAAGTTAATGGTCAAAGATTAAAGCCATATCTAGAGTACCAACCACATGGAGAGGACACGAAATAAATTTAAGTGACCCAGAGATTTGAATTAAGATTTTTTTTCGGTGATTTATTTATTTATTTATTTATTTATTTTCTTACTCTAATTGAAATCATTTGTGCATAAGTGTGTTTGTTTAACCATTAAGTTTTCTTTTATCACTTTTAATCATGAGGCAGTTCTCTTGAACATCCTTAGAAGACTTCGTGTCGATCTCATCTTAGAGGCCGGATACGATTTTGTAAAACACATCGTATTTGGAAGCTACAACCACCGGAGTTAATATCCCGTTGAGGATTTAGAAAGCCAACTCGAGAGACATTGAGAGCGTGTCTACAACATCGATTGGAGCTTGAGGTAAATTCCATAAGAGGGCGATTGTGATTTTCTTTGTGTGTTTTTGTTTGTTACTCTGTTTGTGTGTTTTAGTTTGTGTGTTTTAGTTTGTCACCCGGTCAAGTGGCGGATAACGGTACTCGTGACAATCAAGTCGGTTACTCCGGTTTTCCCATAATTACTGATCTTACGGCGAAGGTATGGATAGAAACGAGATCTTAGCAAAGCTTCATAGTCGATTCCCTTCACTTCCTCGAATGCCCTCCTCACAATCTATAAAGCTCGATCCGAGCATGCGATGCGATTGCTCATGAGGAATAACATACTGTGATATCCATTTGGTTAATCGAGGCTAAAAATACGCTTGCGGTGAGTTGCCTCACAAATTTATTGCATACATGCCTGGTTGTGGTAAAGGAAATTATGCAAGAAAGCGAAGAGCTCGAAAGATTTCGGTTGCTTGTCATAAGTGTGCGAGAATGATATGCAATAAAAAGCGATGTTCTTTAGGAATGGTGTCGATAACGAGAGAAGATAAGATTCAATTCATTAGGGATGGCTTGAATAAGGAGTCATTGGATGATATCATTTTGTCTCTTGAAAGCATCCCGGTGGATATGTGCAGCAAGGCGATTCTCGATTATGGCCATCATTCGAAAAAGAGCATGCACGCGATCTGATCTCGGGAATCGACTATAAACGACCTGTTTGCCGGTTTATAAAAAACTGGATGGGAAGCCTATCCTCGACCCATAGAGGCATTGAAGCCGTTTACGGGCGTAAAACCGAGAGGAAGATGTGAGCCACGATCATGCTACTACTGTAAATATCCTTTTACTTTCTTGTTGTTTTATTTTCTTGTTGTTTTACCATTTGCATTATTGTCTTTAATAATTTTATATTTGTCATTACTTGCTTTTCCTTTTCTTGTTTCTTTTTTGACTCTCAAGCCATGTGCATTACGATTAATTGACATAGACATGACACCTCATTCACAATTTGTGACCCAGCTGCCAAGATCCTTAAATATGATTCTTTTCATTTGCACTCACAAATTATTTTTGAGAATTATCCTAATGGCGACTACTCCCATAAACAATTCAAGAACATTTGTGTGCTTTACGGATTTAACTATGGCAAATATAAAGAGTTCTTTGAGGCGACCATTGATCTTGGTGAAACATAGCGGAGAAAAATTACACTTGGTGTCGGCGGAGGTGACCGAGGGTTATCAAAATTGGTCTCGGAAGGCTGCTTTTGTCGAGAGGAAGTCAAGTGTTAGGCATCATACCACAAGCCCAAAAACCTTTGGGCTGCTTGTCTAACTCACATGCATTTGGAGAAGAGTTAGTTGTCTCGGGTATCTTTGTTGAGTGTTAGAAAGTGTATATTTATAAAGGAGAAATTCATCATTTTACACTTCAAATCTCACTAACATCTACAATTTTATTTATTTAAGTCCTTGTTATTTAATTTGTTTTAATTAAGTATTTTGTATATTTTAGGGTATCATGGTCATTTCACAATGAGCGAGATTTGGATAGCAAAAGTCACTTTTGAACTTCGGGACAGTCGAAAACCTTAAGATGAGCATAAAAGGAAAAATGGCCTTTGTTCACACGTGCGGCCTATTCACATATGCGGTCTTGTTCATGGATCTTTATTCACGACCTTTGTTCAGACAGCGTTCTTGTTCAAACCGTGTGCAAACCGTGTTCTTTGTTCAAACCGCGTGGTCAAACCCGTGGTCAAACCGTGTTTCTTGTTCAGCGATGGCGTGGCGCAATCTGTGCATCAAACTATTTTTAATCAGATGGCCATGATTCACTCAATGTATCTATAAAAAGGGGCCTCTCCCCCTAATTTGACACCCCTGAATCCATTTTTAGCTTAGTTTTCTGTAATTCCTTCTCCATCTTGTATTTTCTCGTATTTTAATAAAATTCCCATTTTACCCTAGTTTAATTATGAGTGGCTAATTTTCTTTCAAACTTGGGTTGAAGGTGAAGTCTCAACATGTGTCATGGGCTTTATTTTGTAAATTTATTTTCTCTTCCCCTCTAATTTTTGTGGAGGTTTTGACTTTTAAATCGACAAATAATAATAATCTTGTCTAGTTCTGCATACTGGTTTCTAGGCACCTAGTATAAGGTTATTATTATTTGTACGATAAGCCCTTAACACCATATTGATTAGGCGTGGTTCATGAGGTGTGGATTCCCCCTCATGATTTAATTGGTATTAATAAGGAATATTTAGCCCATGGTGCATGTTGATACGGATCAGATACCCAAGCTTTATTTCAATAGTTCCCGATTTAATTTAATTCCGCTATTCCAATTTAAATTCTAGCATCCTTTAAATCAATTTTCCCATTCTAGCATCCTTTAAATTAATTTCCCCATAGATCCAATCACCCATTTACAAAATTAATTCTACACACAATTAAAATCCACCTCCTCGTGGGATCGACACTCAACACCATTGATCTATTCTACAATAGATTCGTGCGCTTGCGAGTTCAACAAAATTTGCACAATAAGTTTTTGGCGCCGTTGCCGGGGAGGTAAGTATTTTAATTTGTAAAATTAATTTTTTGTAAATATTATTATTATTATTATTATTATTTTTAATTATTATTTTAGTTGTTTCCTTGTAATTTTTTTATTAAAAAAAAGTGAATTTACATTTTTAGGTAAGAATTTATTTTTCTCTTCTTTAAATTTCTGCAATTTAATTTTCAAGTTATTTTTCTTTGTAATTTTTCATTTATCTCATTAATTTATTTTTATTTTATTTCACGTATTTGTTTTAGTGTTTTTTTTTTTAATAGAAAGGTTGTAACAACGTGATAAGGTTAGTATCGTAATTTCTCCTTTTTTATTTTTATTTGTTTTGTTCTCAATTTATTTTCTTTATTTGCATGCATGGTGTAGGTCATTATCACTAATCTTGAACCTATAGACCTTGAATTAGAAAAAACACTTCGCACACACAAACACATTGCACGTAAAGAAAAAAATTGAAATGGATTTGCAACAACCAGAGAACTACAGGAGACGCCATTTAAGGACTACTTTAGTCCTTCAGCTAATTTAAGCACATCATGCATAAGATACCCAAATGTAGCTGCTAGGAGTATTGAGTTAAAACCTAGTGTGCTAAATGGTCTCCCAATATTCTATGGCCTAGAAAATGAGGACTCATATAATCATCTGAATGATTTTCATGCTATTTGTCAAACTTGTAAATACGAGAATTTTTCAGACGATGATATTAAACTTAGATTATTCCCATTTTCTTTAAAGGATAGAGCTCGTTCATGGTTCAATACATTGCCTGCTAATAGCATTACATCATAGGAACAAATGGTAACAAATTTTTTAAATAAATATTTCCCGATTCATAAAACCAATGCTATTCGCGGGAAATCTCGAGTTCACCCGAGAGAAAGGCGAACAATTTTTGAAGCATGGGAGCAATTCAATGGGCTACTTTTAAAGTGTCCACATCATGGGTACGAGAAATGGCACCAATGCCAATACTTCTTGGAGGGATTATTGCCAAATGTGCAAGAATGGCTAATGGCGACAAGTGGAGGAGAGCTAATGTCAAAAGTGCATCGAGAGATTTGGGATTTCTTCCCGGCGACAAGCGGATAATTCCCAACAGTGGTCGATCTCTCAGGAATACTAGAAGAATTAAAGGAGTGAATGAGGTTCACATTAGCGAGTCCAGTTCGGGAATCAAAGAAGTCAAAGAGATAATTGAAGGTCTTTCTCGACAAATAGCATCTTTGTGCGCCAAATCAACGAGCCACGTGACCATGAGTCGTATTGAGATCAAGCCAATGCCATTGGTGTCATGAGAAGCCATCAAATTACAACCCATACTCAACACATATAATCACGGATGGAGAGACCACCCCATTTTCATGGTCTCGAGGATTCCAGCGAAATGGACCCGGCTCTCAGCTCCTGTCAATGCAACCAATTCCTCAGTTCCTCAAGCCTCTCCGGCCACCATTTAGACCATACAATCAGAGCAAAACTACTCTCAACCCGGACAATGGGAGGATGCCTTCCAGAATGTCAAGAATGTTACTAACTCCATGATCGAGCAACAAACCGCACCATTGATGGACTACGAAATGAGATGAGAAGCGACTTGACTCACAAGCCCAATCGGTTTCAAGCCTCGAGAAGATGGTGGGACAACTTTCTTGATTCAGACTTTGGCAATGACTGTTGAGAAAGGCAAATTTCCAAGTCAACGTGCCTAATCTAAAGGAGTACATGAAGCAACTACCGATTCACCGCAACGACATGGAGAGGTCAAAGCGTTATGACCTTGCGAAAAGGAAAAGAAGTCGACAACAAAGTGGAGATGCCGGCGACAAAAAAAATCAAATTGTACTGTAAATGTTGAAGACTCACCAGGAGGAGAAAGAAGAAACCAACCCACGGGAATACGTTCTAAAGCTCCATTCCCTCGAGAGGTTAGCTAAAGGAAAGAAGGAAAATCCACGGGTGAGATTCTTGAAGTCTTGAAGCGGTAAGTGTTAACATCCCTTTACTTGATGCAATAAAACAAGTTCCATCTTATGCCAAGTTTCTTAAAGACCTTTGCACTAAAAGAAAACATTCATGTTCGAGAAAAAGGCATTTTTAACGAAAATGTTAGTTCTATCTCAACACAAAATTCCTCAAAAATGTAAAGACCCGGGCTCCCATTATTTCATGTAGTATAGGGAACCACACAATGAGAATGCTTTGTTGGATTTAGGAGCTAGTGTTAATCTTTTGCCTTACTCGGTATTTGTGAAACTTGGATTGGGAGAATTACACCCGACTCGGTGGTGTTCTGACTTGCGAGATCGGTCCACGAAAATCCTCGTGGTATTGTGGAGGGCGTGCTTATCGGTAGACAAGTTTTATTTTCTGTTGATTTCATTGTAATTGACACTCAACCAATACGAGGATTCAAGGAAGCATATCCCCATTATCTTAGGCCGACCATTCTTGGCAACTGCGGATGCTCACATTCAATGCGGGGCTGAAATATGCGGTTGTCTTTTGGCAATATGACCATGGAGCTCAACATCTTCAACATTGCCAAACAACCTCACAATGCAGATGATGGAATTGTTGATGTGGATTTAATTGAAGCATTAGTTGATGATACTTTTCTTTCAAACCTTAGTGATGACCGCTTTACAAACATGTTTAACTCACTTTGGTTTGGATTTTGATGTTGTGGATCGATCGATGAGGTCAACGCCTCTATGACTTCGGCACCATCCATGGACACTAATAAATGGAAGTCAAGAGTTGAACAACTAGCACCATCGAGAGAAGAAAATCATCCCGTCATCGAGTCACCACCAAAACTCGAGCTCGAAACCATTACCCAACACTTTGGAATATGCGTTCTTGGGAGAAGAAAGCACTCTACCGGTAATCATCTCATCATCCACAAATGACGAACAAAAAGGTAAGTTGTTGGATGTTTTAAAAAACACAAAAGAGCATTAGGATGGACCATGCAGACATAAAGGTATAAACCCAATGCATTGCATGCATTACATTCACCTTGATGAAAATGCTAAATCTACTAGGAAATGCAACGTCGGTTAAATCTAATATGAAAGAAGTTGTTAGAAACGGAAGTCCTTAAACTATTAGATGCGGTATCATTTACCCCATTTCGATAGTTCATGGGTCGATCTGTGCAAGTTGTCCCCAAAAGTCGGGAGTCACGTAGTTACCAATGCGATAATGAATTGATACCCACTAGAGTGACTACGAGGATGGCGTGTATGCATTGATTATAGAAAATTAAATTGTCACACGTAAAGACCATTTTCCTTTACCATTTATTGATCAAATGCTTGATAGATTAGCGAGGCCATGAATTTTATTGCTTTCTAGATGGCTACTCGGGATACAATCGATTCCCATGTAGCAAAAAGATCAAGAAAACCACTTTCACTTGCCATTTTTGGCACTTTTTATATAGGAGAATGCCATTTGGATTATGTAATGCACTGCTACATTTCAACGTTGTATGTTAAGCATTTTTTCGATATGGTTGAGCGGTTTCTTGAGGTCTTTATGGATGACTTTTCTGTTTTGGAGATTCATTTGATCAATGTTTACATCATCTAACACAAGTTTTGCGAGAGATGTATAGAGAAGAATTTGGTCTTAAATTGGGAGAAATGCCATTTTATGGTAAATCAAGGTATTGTTCTTGGTCACATCATTTCATGCAAAGGTATTGAGGTTGACAAAGCCAAGGTGGATCTCATTTCAATCTTCCTCCACTTTAAAACGATCGGAAGTAAGATCTTTCCTTGGGCATCTTTGGTTTTTATAGGCGTTTCATTAAAGATTTTAGCAAAGTTTCTAGACCATTATGCAATCTACTTGCTAAGGATGTACATTTGTCTTTAATGATTCATGTCTTGTGGCGTTTGAAAAACTAAAGCATTTGTTGACAACATCACCCATCATTCGACCACCAAAGCTGGAGCTTACCATTTGAGCTTATGTGTGATGCATCGATTATGCGGTAGGAGCGATATTAGGACAAAGAGTAGATCAATTCCTCATGTTATTTACTATGCTAGTATGACATTAAGCGATGCAGTTGAACTATTCAACTCTTTGAAAAAGAAATGCTAGCATAGTGTTTGCATTAGAAAAATTTCGATCTTATCTCATTGGTTGTAAAATAATTGTATTCACGAGATCATCTTTGCTCTTAAATATCTTCTCACAAAGAAAGATGCAAAAGCTAGACTAATTCGTTGGGTGTTACTTTTGCGGGAGTTTGACTTGGAATTCAAAGATAAGAAAGGTTACGAAAAATGTTGTGGTGACCATCTCTCTCGTCTCCACTTTGACATCAACACAGAACCACTTAACATTGAATGAGTCATTTCGGATGAACAATTAATGAGTGTGGAAGTATTACCTTGGTATCTTTGATATAGTTAATTATCTTATTACGGGTAAACTTCGAGCATTGGACCAAGCAAGACAAGGGCCAAATTCTTTGCGGAAATAAAGAATTTTTTTAGGATGACCACTATCTGTTTAAGTATTGTGCGGATCAAATTATTCGACGATGTGTCCCAGAGAATGAATTTCATAACATCCTTTCGTTTTGCCATGAACAAGCTTGTGGAGGCCATTTCGGTAGCTAAGAAAACGAGGGACTAAAGTTCTACAATGTGGTTTTATTGGCCAACTATATTTCGAGATGCTTACACCTTTTGTTCTTCATGTGATAGGTGTCAGCGAATGGGAGCATTACGAAGGAACATGATGCCACTAAATCTAATTTTAGTGGTTGAGATTTTTGATGTATGGGGTATCTACTTCATAGGACCTTTTCCTCCTTCTTTTAGCCATCAATACATATTGGTTGCTGTTGACTATGTATCGAAATGGGTAGAAGCAATTCCATGTAGAAACAATGATCACAAAGTGGTGATAGGATTTTGAAAAAGCAACGTTGTTTCACACTTTGGAATCCCTTGAGCAATAATCAGTGATGGTGGTACCCACTTTTGCAACATATCATTCAAAGCTCTTTTGACAAAATATTTCATCACTCACAAAGTGGCAACCCCATATCATCCGCAAACCTGTGGCCAAGTTGAGATCTCTAATCGAGAAATAAAGCACATATTAGAAAAAGACCGTGAGGCCGACGAAAAAAGATTGGTCATTAAGACTTGATGATGCATTATGGGCATATAGAGCGGCGTTGAAAACCCCGTGGGATGTCACCTACAGGCTAGTGTATGGAAAAGCTTGCCACCTACCTGTGGAACTTGAGCATCGTGCGTACTGGGCCATCAAGAAATTCAATTTTGACATGCAGCAAGGTGCTCGAAAAAGATGATTACAGTGGCGCGAACTTGAAGAAATTCGTAATGATGCATACGAAAATGCCAAGGTTTACAAGCGGCGAATGAAAGTCTTTCATGATAAGCGATTATGAGAAAATCTTTCACTCAGGTCGAAAAAGTACTTTTATTCAATTCTCGCTTGCATTTATTCCCAGGTAAGCTACGCTCTCGATGGTCTGGCCCCTTTATTGTTCATACTATTTTTTTCCACATGGGGCAATTGAAATTAAGGACCCAAAAAAATGGTGTCACGTTTAAAGTTAATGGTCAAAGATTAAAGCCATATCTAGAGTACCAACCACATGGAGAGGACACCGAAATAAATTTAAGTGACCCACCATTTGAATTAAGATTTTTGTGTCTTTTCGGTTATTTGATTTTTTTTCTTTTTTTTTATTATTCTTTTGCTAATTGAAATTATTTGTGCTTACGTGCGTTTGTTTAACCATTGAGCTTTCTTTTATCACTTTTAATCATGAGGCAGTTCCTCTTGAACATCCTTAGGCGACTTCAGCGTGTCGATCTCATCTCGGAGGCCGAGATACGATTTTGTAAAACACATCGTATTTGGAAGCTACTGACCACCGGAGTTAATATCCCACGTTGAGGATTTAGAAAGCCAACTCGAGACATTGAGATAAGTGTCTACAACATCCGATTGGAGCTTGAGGTAAATTCTATAAGAGGGCGATTGTGATTTTCTTTGTGTTTTTTATTTGTTTGTTACTTCGTTTGTGTGTTTTAGTTTTGTGTTTTAGTTTGTCACCCGGTTAAGTGGCGGATAACGGTACTCCGTGACAATCAAGTCGGTTACTTGATTTCCCATAATTCTGATCTTCGGGCGAAGGTATGGATAGAAAGCGAGATCTTAGCAAAGCTTCATAGTCGATTCTTCACTTCCTCGAATGCCCTCCTTACAATCTATAAAGCTCGATCCGAGCATGCGATTGCTCATGAGGAATAACATACTGCTGCGATATCCATTTGGTTAATAGAGGCTAAAATGCGCTTGGCGGGTGAGTTACCTCTAAATTTATTGCATACATGCCTGGTTGTGGTAAAGGAAATTATGCAAGAAAGCGAAGAGCTCGAAAAATTTCGGTTGCTTGTCATAAGTGTGCGAGAATGATATGCAATAAAAAGCGATGTTCTTTAGGAATGGTGTCGATAACGAGAGAAGATAAGATTCAATTCATTAGGGATGGCTTGAATAAGGAGTCATTGGATGATATCCTTTTGTCTCTTGAAAGCGCATCCCGGTGGATATGTGCAAGGCGATTCTCGATTATGGCCATCATTCGAGAAAAGAGCATGCACGATCTGATCTCGGGAATCGACTATAAACGACCACTTTTGCCGTTTATAAGAAAACTGGATGGGAAGCCTATCCTCGACCCATAGAAGGCGTTGAAGCCGTTTACGGACGTAAAACCCGAGAGGAAGATGTGAGCCACGATCGCAACTACCTGTAAATATCCTTTTACTTTCTTGTTGTTTTATTTCTTGTTGTTTTACCATTTGCATTATTGTCTTTAATAATTTTATTTTATCATTATTTGCTTTTTCTTTTTCTTTTTTCCTTTTTGACTCTCGAGCCATGTGCATTACATGATTAATTTGACATAGACATGATACCTCATTCACAGCTGTGACCCACTGCCACCAAGATCCTTAAATATGATTCTTTTCATTTGCACTCACAAATTATTTTTGAGAAGTATCATAATGGCATTACTCCCAATAAACAATTCAAGAACATTTGTGTGCTTTCCGGATTTAACTATGCAAATATAAAAAGTTCTTTGAGGCGGCCATTGATCTTGGTCGATCATGCATGAGAGAGAAAAAAATTACACTTAGTATACGGCGGAGGTGACCAGGGTTATCAAAATTGGTCTCAGAAACTGCTTTTGTCAGAGGAAGTCAAGTGTTAGGCATCATACCACAAGCCCTAAAACCTTTGGGCTGCTTGTCTAACTCACCGACTGGAGAAGAGTTAGTTGTCTCGGTATGCAAGAAAGAATAACCGAAATGCTTAATCATCTTTGATGCTTTTATTTTCTTACCAGGAGATCTTGCAACTCTAGAGGCACTCATCACTTTAGCATCTTGGGCCCATCTGCACATTCATCAGAAACCCATCGGTTTGTTAAATGTCAATAATTTTTATGATGGCTTTATCGCATTTCTTAACCATGCAATAAAAAACTACTTCATTCCCTCTACGGTGAAAAAGCTTTTTATTTGTGCTCACACTGCTAATGAGCTACTTGATCTATTACAAGCTTATCGACCAGAGCCAGATCCGAAAACCTTGGTGTTGGAGTGTACAAATAACGATGGTAACAATAGCGGCGAAGAAGTACAAATTAGATTTAAATCTCACTTTGTAAATATTTTATTCTGTGTTGCACCACCCGGGTGATGTCTTAAACTCTACTTCTTTCCTTTAAAACATTGAGGACAATGTTTAGTTACAGTTGGGGGAGGGGATAGTTGACAATTGTGGAATGTTGGTTAAGTTTTTACTAATTTTTGTTGTAGAAACTAAGCATTGTTAATTTTTTGTGTTGAAGATGGCTGAATATGGAGTGTAGTTACTCTAGAAACGCATCTTCTCAGTTAAAAAAAAAAAGAAAAAAAATAATGAAAAAAAAATTTCTTATTTTTCGTGTGATCTTTCTAACTTTTTGACTTCTCCTTTATAAATATGCATTTTCAAATTTTGAGTCGAAGATGGCTGAATATAGAGTGTAGTGCCTCTAGAAACGCATCTTCTTAGTTAAAAAAAAAAAAATCATTTTTCTATCATTTTAAGTGTAACATTTTCAATTAGTTTTTCTGCATCATTTTCACATTTCTGCATGCATAATTCCCTTTCATGTTTAGAATAGGTTGGGGGGTAGAATGTTGTTTAAAAAAAAAAAAAATGGTGTGATTTTGTTTTTATTTTTGGATGACATGATGATTTTCGAATTTTAGTATTTGTATTATCTTTGGTCTTTAGTATTTGTATTATTTACATTGCTTCGGATTATTGCCTCCTATAAAGCAATGTAAATAAGTTATTTACTTAAAAAAAAAAAAAGAAGTTAATTTCTTTATCTTTGTATTTTTCTGTTTCAGGTGGTCCTCTGGACACAAGTGAGAGCGCACATGTCTCTTCACCCAATTTTGTATTTTGTATTTTATAAATTTTATATTTCTTCCGTATAAAGCTACAGTAAAGACGACGTATAAAGCTACTGACTCATTCTGTGCTAATTTCCAAAATCGGGTGAAGATGCATTATAACGGGATTGATTTAATGCACTTGGTCTATTATCTATGGTTAGATCTGGTGGACTTTTAGTGGTTGGGAGTGCTAATTCCCAATGAATTTTATTGACTTTTGAAGTTGGTTCTTCTTTAAAGGCTTCTATATCCAAGAGGCTATAGAGGATTGATCCTGTTCTAGTCTTTGCAATTCTACTTGATTGAGCACTATCAGGTGCAATCTGTACTTTAGAAATAGGAGTAGAAGAGGATGCATCTTTAGAAAATTGAGTAGGAGAGGATGCTTCTATTCTATCAAGTTGTTCTTTAATAGCTCTAACAAAATCTGATTTTGATTCTTGAACAAGCTTCTGACTATGTTTCGAAACCTGAAAAGGTTTGAAAATAGGTTCTTTAAGCTTTTTATCAGAATCTGATTTTGTTGGAATAGGCCTTGGTAAAACAGGAGAAACAGTTATGGTTGACTTTTGGATTTGGTCTTTTATCCTAATTAATCATTTCTATCGTATTTAGATTAGCATTACGAAGTTATTCATTGGATAATGCTATCTAAATCCGTTTCTGGGTCTTTATGAATTTTGTAAGGTGAGGCTTTAATCCTAATAGGTGGTTCACCATGGTCAATGGATACACTCCTAAGAGGTGGATGCTCAGATTCTATGGTTTTATTATCACGTCGAAAAGGTTCCATTCAGGAATTTTCTTTCTAACAGTAATAGGGTTTGAATCTTTAAAGGGATAAGGAATGTTGTTTTTAAAAACATATATTTCAAACCAATCAAAAAACAAAATATGGACTTTATGTAAATTTACAAATTCATAATAATCTTCTTGTATTTTTCTTCTTTGGTTTAAGAAATGTTTGAAAAACCAAAGTCTTTTTTCTTTATTAATGTCAGAATAAAAATCATTATGAAGAAGAGTTTTATCTAATTCAAATTCCTTTTCTATGACATTAATCACATTTTCCGTAACCGCAGAAAATGTGGGAGATGTTGGAGGAGAAGGTTCCTTCTCTTCCTGTCTTTGTTCCTGTTGACGACTAGTGTAAATTGGGTGTGGCACACTAGTGGTATAGTCAACAGAATGTATGGAAGAACTAGGTATATCCGAAGTGGAAAACCTAGGTTGACTCTTTATAGGTTGGAAAGGAAGATTTATAACTGAAGGGATTTTTGTAAATTTTCTTTCTAGTGAGGAAACACTAGCATTAGAATCTTTATCGGAGAATCTAGAAGATGTAGATCTCCTGAATGAAAGTTTGACTTTACCATCTGAATACTGAGTCACATTTTGTAACTCTGTATTTGGCTCAAGATGTTTTGGTATTGTAGGAGCAGTAGCTCCTTCAAGAATCCATTCATCTGGAAGGTTGACATCTTTCCATTGAATGGGTTTTGGAATAACAGTGTTTGCTTTGGAAAGGTCAGTCTGCAAGAGAAGAGTCTCATCCCTTTTTAACTGGAATTTATGTTGCGTATTAAACGCTGAGATCATGGCTTTGTATGATATTTTGAAAATTAATGCGACCGGAACAGATCCTTCTAACATGTGATAGTTATGAGTTTTAATTTGTAAAATCATGCTTTTCAAGATATTTTTATCTTTTAATGAAACCGTTATGTTTGGATAACAATCAAAAGAATTGGTCCTTTACGAGACTAGATTCAATACTACCGAGTAAGGAATCATCAAAGGAGATGAACCTCCCATCCCCGAGGACAAAAAGAATCAAGTATTTAATCCTTCTTTAGTTAAGGGTTTTATGCCTACTTGGATTAAACCTATGTGGACATAATTAAAATTCTTTTCTTTTAGCTTTTTTAATGACTTTTCAGTAAACAGATGAATTGTTTCAAATGGCTTTGAAAGTGTGATATCTCTTTCTTCTGTCTTTATTACACAATCTGTTTTTAAAAAATCAAGTTTTTTCATTTTATAAATTTTATCTTTATAAACTTTTGGTAAATCCCAATTATCAATTGCTTTATTAAAATCTTCAATAATGAATTCTTCTGAATTAACTATGTTCCTTGATACACTAGTCTTCTCGGAAGAAGAGCTAGAGAAAGATGATGTTCTATGGAGTAGAGAGTCCATGTTGTTAAAAATCTTTAATAGAATCCTATGTGGATGCCTACAGGTATGGTTTCTTGCCCTAAACGGATCTCTGTCCTAAGGCGGGACTTACTACCAGTAAAAATTCAACACACACATAGAAAATAATTTTAGAAATCAGACAACACAGATTCTTTACAACAATATTACACTATCTTCCCCCTGGCTCTGATACCAATAGGAAAATGATCTAAGACGATAGTGATTTCAGGAAAAATTAACTAATGGTTGATTTTAACAGCAATTTTAAAAAGGAAAAGCAAAATTATAACGTATTTTTTACTATTTATCACTTTGTGTGTGTGGCTATAATTTGCGTTCTACCTTATATATATATATATATATAATCCAGAATTTTAAAGTGTGAGAACGTCCGGAAAACACATAAACCGTGCTGTTTAAGCGCTTTAAGTTTTAAGCCTTCAAAACCCTACGGTTTTAAAGTTTTCTCGGACGTTTCCCGAACTTTATGATCCCGAACCAAAAAACTACTCTATATATATAGGGTAAATTTCATCTTAGCCCCTTATTAGATTGACATACTTCAATTTACTCTCCAAAAGTATAAAAACTTTAATTTACCCCCCCAAATACCGTTATTTTTAATAGTTGACTCATGTTGACCTACAAAAATATGAGAAAAACCTTAAGGGTAAGGTTATTTGAACCCATAATTTTACTAATTAAACATGTTTTATCAATAAACCCACCATTAAAATTCAAATATTAGGATTTTACTATATAGACCTCATAAAATCTCAAAAATAACCTCAAATAATTTTTTTACTTTTACACCCATTATTAACTTCTCTATTTTTACTTGGTCAATCTCTGTAGCCTCTCCAAAACGAGTAATTTCTTTTCTAACTTCCTCTAGAGTTTATTTTTAATTAATTGACAAGAGATTAAAGCTAAACGGGGGCCATCTTTTTAAAATAAAGGACAAATTGAACTTTTTTCGTTTTCTTCTGCCCTTGTGGTTTTGTTTCATATATAATAATAATACTATTGGCTTTATTGAAATAATTTTAATATAAAATAACATCTTCATAGTGTAGGGTAAGAACATGACATATAAGAAATCTAGCAGTTGTGCCTGTAATTGTTCTTTGGTTTATTTCTTGATTACCAGAATTTGAAGTTTATGTAAAGAAGAAGAGAAGAAAAAAAGGAAAAAAAGAAAAAAGCAACATCAAGTTCTTTCTCAAGCAAAACCTGAAGAGATAATTATAGTTCTTTGTTTTGGGAACTCTTCTATAAACAATTTTACATTTTTTTTTATTAATGAATCTAGATGCATGAGAGAAATAGTAGATATGGTTTATCAAAAAATGGGTATAATTAAAATATAGTTTTTATTTTTTAATTTGTTTAAATTCTATTTTTCTTTTATGTAATTTTATTTAAGGATAAATTAGTAATTAAAAATTTTGTTGAATGATGGGTTCAAAGAGTAAATTAATATGTTCAAATAGCCTCACCCAAACCTTAATTCTAACTAACTAATAGTTTTATGGGGTTAACAAAGATAATTTTATTTCACCCCGTTAAAGTTTGACATATTTCAAGTTAGATGATAAAAATACATTTATTAATAAAAAACCCCAAACAAATAGTAAAAGACCTTTAAGAAGTTAAATTACTTTTCACTTACATTTTAATTTATAAAAAAAATATAATAAACACAAATTTTGTTTACAATATCACCACAACAAAAATAAAAAATAACTTTTGCGCTTACCTTGAATTTAAATATTTTAGGAATATAAATCATTCATCAATTAGTTGACTTTTACCATCCAAAATACTATTTTACCCTTCAAAGTATCTAAAAGACAAATTAATCTATAAAATTTATTGACATTCCATTACTAATGTAATTCAATGAATTAAAAAATTAAAAAAATATATAAAATTTAGAGAAATTCAAAGACCAAAGCCTTAACCCTTTTTCCTAATTCCAAATTTTTATTGGTTTCTTTTTTATTAATATCATTTGTCAAAAGTAAAAAATGGTGCATATGTACATAATTATTGACATTTTTCTAAATGTCAGTAAAAGTTATTTTTATAGTAATGTGTGTTGTTCCATCTCATTTGGGGACCCAAAAGCCCAAAATCCAAAAAGGCTTACTGGATGTGCAATTAACATCAAGCTTTGGAGTTGTATGAAAATTACCATGAAATTTGGCTATAAAACAAGTGAAAGCCGTTGTCCTAGATAACGTGTGCATGCAAAAAAAGTGGCGAGAGAGAGAAAGGATAGTGGAGGTTTTTAATTTTGGGAATAGTGATTTCACTCTTTGATTCAACGATCGGAAGGCAACTTTTACTCTGTTTTCTCCTAATTTTGAGAATAGTGACTTCACTCTAGAAATTACCGCCAACAGAACAATGATAATCCCAGAGGAAAATCTAAGTCTGAGAGGAGAAACATGAAGTTCTTTCATTGTCAGACAATGGGTCATGTTGAAAGGGAGTGTAGATTGTGGAAAACAGAACAAGTGAAAGAAAGGTGATGCTCAGAAAAATGACAACACTACAGCCATAGTTGATGGTGATTTGAGTATTATTTAACAAGAAAGCTCAGTAAATCTCACTTGTCATACCAGTAAATGGGTGATTCATTTGGGTGCTTCATTTCATGTTACTCCCCATCGTGATTACTTCACATCCCATGTCAAATGATAATTATTGCCATGTTCGGATGAGAAATGAGGGAGCATCCAAAATTGTGGGCATAGGAGATATTTGCTTGGAAATCAGTATTGGCTGTAAGTTGTTACTTAAAGATGTCAAACATGTACCAGATATTCGCTTTAATTTGATCTTTATAAGCAAGCTTAATGATGATGGTTATACTAACCAATTTGGTAAAGGAAAATGAAAGCTCACCAAAGGCTCCCTAGTGTTAGCTAAGAGGAAGAAAGTAAACACTCTCTTTGTGTTAAAAGCCAAGATCAAGAAAGAATATGTGAATGTAGTTGTAAAAGATTCTAACATTGAGAAATGGCATAAAAGACTTGGTCACATTGGTGAAAAAGAATAGAAACTCTTACCAAAAAAGAATTTCTACCCAGTTTCACAGGTATGTTCCTCAAGACTTGTATTCATTGTTTGGCAAGAAAAACACAAAGTAGCTTTTGAAAAAATTTCACCATCTTAAAGTCGCAAATACTTGATTTGATTCAAACTAATGTTTGCATGATGCAAAGTAGATCAATAGGAGGTGCACTTTATTTTGTGACTTTTATTGATGACTTTTCTAGAAAAGTGTGGGCTTTTGGTTTGAAATCTAAAGACTAGGTGCTTGATATGTTAAAGTTTTTCCATGCTTATGTTGAGAGAGGGACATGAAAAGAACTAAAATGTGTAAGGGCAGTCAATAGTGGTGAGTACAGAGGACCATTTGAACAGTATTGTAAATCCCATGGAATTAGACTTGAGAAGACTGTACTAAAAACCCAACAACAAAATGGTGATGTAGAAAGGATGAATAGAATGGTTAAAGAGAGGTCGAGTATGCTTTCGATGCTAAGTGTAAATAGGTGATTGGATCTATGGGGAAATTAATTTAAAGGATGCTAGAATGGGAAAATTGATTTAAAGGATGCTAGAATTTAAATTGGAATAATGCGGAATTAAATTGAATTGGGAACTATTGAAATAGATTGCTTGGGTATCCGGATCCGTATCAACATGCACCATGGGCTAAATATTCCTTATTAATACCAATTAAATCATGAGGGGGGAATCCACACCTCATGAACCACGCTCTAATCAATATGGTGTTAAGGGCTTATCGTGCAAATAATAATAACCTTATACTAGGGTGCCTAGAAACCGGGCGGAACTAGACAAGATTATTATTATTTGTCGACGAAAAGTCAAAACCTCCACAGAAATTAGAGGGGAAGAGAAAATAAATTTACCAAATAAAGCCCATGACACATGTTGAGACTTCACCTTCAACCCAAGCTTGAAAGAAAATTAGCTACTCATTATTGAACTAGGGGTAAAATGGGAATTTTATTAAAATACGTAGAAAATACAAGATGGAGAAGGAATTACAGAAAACTAAGCTCAAAAATGGATTCAGGGGTATCAAATTAGGGGGGGGAGGCCCCCTTTTTATAGATACATTGAGTGAATCATGGCCATCGGATTAAAAATAGTTTGGATGCACAGAATTGCGCCACGTCATCAGTGAACAGTAACACGGTTTGACCACGGGTTTGACCACGCGGTTTGAACAGTAACACGGTTTGCACATGGTTTGAACAGTAACGCGGTCTGAACAGTGTCGTGAGCGATTCCGTGAATGAACGACTCTGCATGTGAATAATAAAGGCCGATGCGTGTGAATAGTGCCGTACGTGTGAACAGTGCCATTTTTCCTTTTATGCTCCTCTTAAGGTTTTCGACTGTCCTGAATTCAAAAGTGACGTCCGTTTTGCTATCCGAAATCTCGTTCATTGTGAAATGACCATGATACCCCTAAAATACACAAAATACTTAATAAAAACAAAACATATATAATTAAATAACAAAAGACTTAAATAAATAAAATTAGAGATGTTAGTGAGATTTAAAGTGTAAAATGATGAATTTCTCCTTTATAAATATACACTTTCTAACACTCAACACACCCCCCAACCAGCTTATTGCTAGTCCCTAGCAAATAAAGCGAAAATAAAATTCAAACCCAAAATTTTTTTTTTTTTTTTTTTTTTTTTAAACAAACTTGTTTATTCAATCATACTAATGATAACAATCAAATAAAAGTATAAGCATTATCTCCAGTCTAAAGAAACATCACACCCACATCAACCATCCACATGAATCAACCAAGTAAATACAGCTACTTTCAAAAATAACATGTCAAACCTCAAAATCTCACCTAAATAGTGACACTCTCACAAGGAAATTAAACCCAATAAAAATTGTCACTTCAATGAATGATAAATGGAGTGAAGATAGTAAAGAAATAATATCACACACTCTCACCAAGGTGAAGGAAATATGCCCATAGCTTAGAAATAACACGATCTCAAGTCAAACAGAATATTAGTCAACCCAATGTATTTTTATTTTTTTATTTTTTTTTTTTTTTTTTATACATTACTACATCTTTATAGCCCATATAACTAACTTCTACTTCAGACTATAGTTCCCTAAAATCAAGAAGGACTTTTATTGGGATGTAACGTAGGCTAGGGACATGGCTAACAAAGAAAGGAAAATAGAGGAAACAAAATATATGTTTGAGAAAAATAATATCTTTTGGAAACTAAAAGTGCATTTTTCTTTTTTTTTTTTTTATTATTTCTCTCTCTCTTTTTTTTTTTTTTTTTTTTTTTTTTTTTTTTTTAGAGAATTTTTTTTTCTTTTTTTTTTCTTTTTCGATATTGCACAACTTTACTAAACAAAATAATTATTTATATTTTTCTCAAATATGAATAGGTGATGGAACTTGTAAGATATTGGGTAATACTCCAAATTGGAGTAGGTGAAGACGATAAGTTGACAAAGAAAAGTTTTTTTTTTTTTTAATAAAGGCACAAAAGGGCTAACTATGGATATTTGACATAAGGGATGGCTAGAAAGGCTCAAACGGGTCAAAGATGGCCTTTCCATCATCTTTTAGGGCTCTAGATAATCCTCCATATCTACTAGTTAAATGGACATTCAGATGTAGCAACACACTTTTTCTTTTTTTTTTTCTTTTTTTTTTTTCTTTTTTTTTTAAAGGGTTGACTCCAAGGAAATCTAAAGATCATGTATAAAATAATAATATTACTAAGCTGTATGAAGAATGGGCAAAAAGGGTTATTCTCCAAGAAAAATAATAGGCTCAAAAGCTCACTTGGTATTCATTATGACATGTCAATTCTTTCAAGCAACTCATATTTATCTCCGACATCAACATGTAGAGTAGCAAACATAGTGTAACATCACTCAAAACCAAAGATAATACAAATACTAAAATTCGAAAATCATCATGTCATCCAAAAATAAAAACAAAATCACACTATTTTTTTTTTTTTAACAACATTCTACCCCCCAACCGATTCTAACATGAAAGGAGAATATGCATGCAGAAATGTGAAAATGATGCAGAAAAACTAATTGAAAATGTTGCACTTAAAATGATAGAAAAATGATTTTTTTTTTTTTAACTAAGAAGATGCGTTTCTAGAGACACTACACTCTATATTCAGCCATCTTTGACTCAAAATTTGAAAATGCATATTTATAAAGGAGAAGTCAAAAAGTTAGAAAGATCACACGAAAAATAAGAAATTTTTTTTTTTCATTATTTTTTTTTTTTTTCTTTTTTTTTTTTTTTTAATTGAGAAGATGCGTTTCTGAGTAACTACACTCCATATTCAGCCATCTTCAACACAAACAAGATTAACAACGATTAGTTTCTACAACAAAAATTAGTAAAAACTTAACCAACATTCCACAATTGTCAACTATCCCCTCCCCCCAACCAGAACGAAACATTGTCCTCAATGTTTTAAAGGAAAGAAGTAGAGTTTAGAAGACATCACCTGAGTGGTGCAGCACAGAATAAAATATTTACAGACGGAGATTTAAATCTAATTTGTACTTCTTACTGCTGCTATTGTTACCATCGTTATTTGTACACTCCAACACCAAGGTCTTGGGATCTGGCTCTGGTCGATAAGCTTGTAATAGATCAAGTAGCTCATTAGCAGTGTGAGCACAAATAAAAAGCTTTTTCACCGTAGAGAGAATGAAGTAGTTTTTTATTGCATGGTTAAGAAATGCGATAAAGCCATCATAAAAATTATTGACATTTAACAAACCGATGGGTTTCTGATGAATGTGCAGATGGGCCCAAGATGCTAAAGTGATAAGTGCCTCTAGAGTTGCAAGATCTCCCGTAAGAAAATAAAAGCATCAAAGATGATTAAGCATTTCAGTTATTCTTTCTTGCATACCCGAGACAACTAACTCTTCTCCAATGGTCGGTGAGTTAGACAAGCACCCAAAGGTTTTAGGGCTTGTGGTATGATGCCTAACACTTGACTTCCTCGACAAAAGCAGTTTCGAGACCAATTTTGATAACCCTCGGTCACCTCCGCCGTATACTAAGTGTAATTTTCTCTCTCATGCTATGCATCGACCAAGATCAATGGCTGCCTCAAAGAACTCTTTATATTTGCCATAGTTAAATCCTAAAAGCACACAAATGTTCTTGAATTGTTTATTGGGAGTAGCTGCCATTATGATACTTCTCAAAAATAATTTGTGAGTGTAAACGAAAAGAATCATATTTAAGGATCTTGGCGGCAATGGGTCACAAATTTGTGAATGAGGTGTCATGTCTATGTCAATTAATCGTAATGCACATGGCTTGAGAGTCAAAAAGGAAACAAAAAAAGGAAAAGCAAGTAATGACAAATATAAAATTATTAAAGACAATAATGCAAATGGTAAAACAACAGTAAAGTAAAAGGATATTTACAGGTAGTTGCGACTGTGGCTCACATCTTCCTCCTGCGGTTTTACGTCGAGAAACGGCTTCAACGCCTCTATGGGTCGAGGATAGGCTTCCCATCCAGTTTTCTTATAAACCGGCAAACAGGTCGTTATAGTCGATTCCCGAGATCAGATCGTGCATGCCCTTTCTGGAATGATGGCCATAACTGGAGAATCGCTCCTTGCACATATCCACTGGGATGCGTTTCAAGAGACAAAATGATATCATCCAATGACTCCTTATTCAAGCCATCCCTAATGAATTGAATCTTATCTTCTCTCGTTATCGACACCATTCCTAAAGAACATCGTTTTTATTGCATATCATTCTCGCACACTTATGACAAGCAACCGAAATCTTTGAGTTCTTCGCTTTCTTGCATAATTTCCTTTACCACAACCAGGCATGTATGCAATAAATTTAGAGGCAACTCACCCGCCAAGCGTACTTTAGCTTCGATTAACCAAATGGATATCGCAGTATGTTATTCCTCATGAGCAATCGCATGCGTTCGGATCGAGCTTTATAGATTGTGAGGAGGGCATTCTGAGGAAGTGAAGGGAATCGACTATGAAGCTTTGCTAAGATCTCGTTTCTATCCATACCTTCGCCTCAGAAGATCAGTAATTGTGGGAAACTGGAGTAACCGACTTGATTGTCACGGAGTACCGTTATCCGCCACTTGACCGGGGTGACAAACTAAAACACACAAACTAAAACACACAAACAGAGTAACAAACAAAAACACACAAAGAAAATCACAATCGTCCTCTTATGGAATTTACCTCAAGCTCCAACTGGATGTTGTAGACACTGCTCTCAATGTCTCTGAGTTGGCTTTCTAAATCCTCAACGTGGGATATTAACTCCGGTGGTTGTAGCTTCCAAATACGATGTGTTTTACAAAATCGTATCTGGCCTCTGAGATGAGATTGGACACGTTGAAGTCGTCTAAGGATGTTCAAGAGGAACTGTCTCATGATTAAAAGTGATAAAAGAAGACTTAATGGTTAAACAAACACACTTATGCATAAATAATTTCAATTAGCAAAAGAATAATAAAAATAAAGAAAAAAATCAAATAACCGAAAAGACACAAAAATCTTAATTCAAATCGGTGGGTCACTTAAATTTACTTGATGTCCTCTCCATGTGGTTGGTACTCTAGATATGGCTTTAATCTTTGACCATTAACTTTAAACGTGACACCGTTTTTTGGGTCCTTAATTTCAATTGCCCCATGTGGAAAAACAGTATGAACAATGAAGGGGCCGGACCATCGAGAACGCAACTTACCTGGGAATAAGTTGCAAACGAGAATTGAATAAAAGTACTTTCTGACACAGGTGAAAGATTTTCTCATAATCTGCTTATCATGAAAGACTTTCATTCGCGCTTGTAAACCTTGGCATTTTCGTATGCATCATTACGAATTTCTTCAAGTTCTGCCACTGTAATGTCTTTTCTCGAGCCAGACTTTGCCGCATGTCAAAATTGAATTTCTTGATGGCCCAGTACGCACGATGCTCGAGTTCCACAAGTAGGTGGCAAGCTTTTCCATACACTAGCCTGTAGGGTGACATCCCAATTGGGGTTTTGAACGCCGTTCTATATGCCCATAATGCATCATCAAGTCTTAATGACCAATCTTTTAAATGCGGCCTCACGGTCTTTTCTAAGATGTGCTTTATTTCTCGATTGGAGATCTCAACTTGGCCACTGGTTTGCGGATGATACGGAGTCGCCACTTTATGAGTGATGGAGTACTTTGTCAAAAGTGCTTTGAATGATTTGTTGCAAAAGTGGGTACCACCATCACTGATTATCGTTCGAGGGAATCCAAAGCGTGAAACAATGTTGCTCTTCAAAAACCCTATCACCACTTTATGATCATTGGTTCTGCATGGAATTGCCTCTACCCATTTCGAAACATAGTCAACAAAGAACCAATATGTATTGATGGCCAAAAGATGGGGAAAGGGTCCCATGAAGTCGATACCCCATACATCAAAAATCTCAACCACTAAAATTGGATTTAGTGGCATCATGTTCCTTCGTGTAATGCTCCCATTCGTTGACACCTATCACATGAAGAACAAAAGGTGTAAGCATCTCGAAATATAGTTGGCCAATAGAAACCACATTGTAGAACTTTAGTTCTTTTTTCTTAAGCACCTGAAATGGCCTCCGCAAGCTTGTTCATGGCGAACGAAAGGATGTTCAAATTCATTTTCTCGGGACGCATCGTCTAATAATTTGATCTCGCACAATACTTGAACAGATAGGGTCATCCTAAAAAAAATTCTTTATTTCCGCAAAGAATTTGGCCTGTCTTGCTTGGTCCAATGCTCGGAAGTTTACCCGTAACAAGATAATTAACTATATCAGCATACCAAGGTAATACTTCCACACTCATTAATTGTTCATCTGGAAATGACTCATTCAATGTTAAGGGTTCTGTGTTGATGTCAAAGTGGAGACGAGAGATGGTCAGCCACAACATTTTCAGACCCTTTCTTATCTTTGAATTCCAAGTCAAACTCCTGCAAAAGTAACACCCAACGAATTAGTCTAGCTTTTGAATCTTTCTTTGTGAGAAGATATTTCAGAGCAGCATGATCTGTGAACACAATAATTTTACAACCAATGAGATAAGACCGAAATTTTTCTAATGCAAACACTACTGCTAGCATTTCTTTTTCAAAGAGTTGAATAGTTCAACTGCATCGTTTAATGTCATACTAGCATAGTAAATAACATGAGGAATTCGATCTACTCTTTGTCCTAATACTGCTCCTACTGCATAATCAGATGCATCACACATGAGTTCGAATGGTAAGCTCCAGTTTGGTGGTGAATGATGGGTGATGACGTCAACAAATGCTTTAGCTTTTCAAATGCTACAAGACATGAATCATCAAAGATAAATGTACATCCTTAGCAAGTAGATTGCATAAGGGTCTAGAAACTTTGCTAAAATCTTTAATGAAACGTCTATAAAAACCATCATGCCCAAGGAAAGATCTTACTTCTCTCGCTTTTAGGTGGAGGAAGATTAGAAATGAGATCCACCTTGGCTTTGTCAACCTCAATACCTTTGCTCGAAATTATGTGACCAAGAACAATACCTTGATTTACCATAAAATGGCACTTCTCCCAATTTAAGACCAAATTCTTCTCTATACATCTCTCGCAAAACTTGTGTTAGATGATGTAAACATTGATCAAATGAATCTCCAAAACAGAAAAGTCATCCATAAAGACCTCAAGAAACCGTTCAACCATATCAAAAAATGCTTAACATACAACGTTGAAATGTAAAGCAGTGCATTACATAATCCAAATGGCATTCTCCTATATGCAAAAGTGCCAAAGGGCAAGTGAAAGTGGTTTTCTCTTGATCTTTTGGTGCTATGGGAATCGATTGTATCCCGAATAGCCATCTAAAAGCAATAAAATTCGTGGCCTCGCTAATCTATCAAGCATTTGATCAATAAATGGTAAAGGAAAATGGTCTTTACGTGTGATGAATTTAACTTTCTATAATCAATGCATACACGCCATCCTGTAGTCACTCCAGTGGGTATCAATTCATTATCGGCATTGGTAACCACTCATGACTCCTGACTTTTTGGGGACCACTTGCACAGGACTGACCCATGAACTATCAGAAATTGGGTAAATGATACCTGCATCTAATAGTTTAAGGACTTCCGTTCTAACAACTTCTTTCATATTAGGATTTAACCGACGTTGCATTTCCTGGTAGATTTAGCATTTTCATCAAGGTGAATGTAATGCATGCGATCTATTTGGTTTATACCTTTTATGTCTGCTATGGTCCATCCTAATGCTCCTTTGTGCTCTTTTAAAACATCCAACAACTTACCTTTTTGCTCGTCATTTAGGGATGATGAGATGATTACCGGTAGAGTACTTTCTTCTCCCAAGAACGCATATTCCAAAGTGTTGGGTAATGGTTTGAGCTCGAGTTTTGGTGGTGACTCTGATGATGGGATGAGTTTCTTCTCTGATGGTGCTAGTTGTTCAACTCTTGACTTCCATTTATTAGTGTCCATGGATGGTGCTGAGTCAAGTAGGGCGTTGACCTCATCGACTGATCTGTCAACATCAAAATCCAAACCAAAGTGAGTTAAACATGTTTGTAAAGGGTCATCACTAAGGTTTGAAATAAAAGTATCATCAACTAATGCTTCAATTAAATCCACATCAACAATTCCATCATCTGCATTGTGAGGTTGTTTGGCAATGTTGAAGATGTTGAGCTCCATGGTCATATTGCCAAAGGACAACTGCATATTTCCAGTTCTGCATTGAATGTGAGCATCCGCAGTTGCCAAGAATGGTCGGCCTAGGATAATGGGGATGTGCTTCCTTGAATCCTGTGTTGGTTGAGTGTCAATTACAATGAAATCAACAGAAAATAAAACTTGTCTACCGTATAAGCACGTCCTCCACAATACCACGAGGGATTTTCGTGGACCGATCTCGCAAGTCAGAACACCACTGGAGTTGGGTGTAATTCTCCCAATCCAAGTTTCATAAATACTGAGTAAGGCAAAAGATTAACACTAGCTCCTAAATCCAACAAAGCATTCTCACCGTGTGGTTCCCTATACTACATGAGATAAATGGGGAGCCCGGTCTTTACATTTTAGAGGAATTTTGTGTTGGAGTATAAACTAACGTTTTCGTTAAAAATGCCTTTTTCTCGAACATGAATGTTTCTCTTTTTTTAGTGCAAAGGTCTTTAAGAAACTTGGCATAAGATGGAACTTGCTTTATTGCATCAAGTAAAGGGATGTTAACACTTACCTGTTTGAAGACTTCAAGAATCTCACCTGTGGATTTTCCTTCTTTCCTTTAGCTAACCTCGAGGAATGGAGCTTTAGGAACGTATTCCCGTGGGTTGGTTTCTTCTTTCTCCTCCGGTGGCGAGTCTTCAACATTTACAGGTACAATTTGATTTTCTTTTGTTATCGGCATCTCCACTTTGTTGTCGACTTCTTTTCATTTTCGCAAGGTCATGACTGCTTTGACCTCTCCATGGTGCTGTGGTGAACTGGTACTTGTTTCATGTACTCCTTTAGAATTAAGCACTGGTAGACTTGGAAACTTGCCTTTTTCAACAATCATTGCCAAAGTTTGCATTGAAGAGGCAAGCTATCCCACCATCTTCTCGAGGCTTGAAACTGATTGGGCTTGTGAGTTGAAACTTACTCTCATCTCATTTCGTAGTCCATCAATAGTTCGATTTTGTTGCTCGATCATGGAGTTAGTCACATTCTTGACATTCTGGAATGCATCCTCCCATTGTCTGGGTTGAGAGTAATTCTGGTTTTGATTGTATGGTCTAAATGGTCGCTGAGAGGCTTGAGGAACTTGAGGAATTGGTTGCATTGGTGGAGCTGGAGCTGCTAGTCCATTATGTTGGAATCCTTGAGACTATGAAAAATTGGGGTGGTTTCTCCATCCAGGGTTATATGTGTTGGAGTATGGGTTGTAATTTGATGGTTTTCTCATTACACCGATGGCATTGGCTTGATCTGAATATGAGTCATGGTCATGTAGCTCTGTTGATTTAACAATAAGCAAAGATGCTATTTGTCGAGAAAGGCCTTCAACCATCTCTTTGACTTCTTTGATTCCCGAATCAGACTCGCCAATGTGAACCTCATTTACTCCTTTAATTCTTCTAGTATTCCTGAGTGATCGACTCCGTTGTTGGGAATTATCTGCTTGTCGCTGGAAGAAATCCCAAATCTCTGATGCACTTTTTGACATTAGCTCTCCTCCACTTGTCGCCATTAGCCATTCTTGCACATTTGGCAATAATCCTTCCAAGAAGTATTGGCATTGGTGCCATTTCTCGTACCCATGATGTGGACACTTCAAAAGTAGCCCATTGAATCGCTCCCACGCTTCGAAAAATTGTTCGTCTTCTCTCTGTGTGAACTCTGAAATTTCCCTGCGAATAGCATTGGTTTTATGTACTGGGAAATATTTATTTAAAAATTTTGTTACCATTTGTTCCCAAGTTGTAATGCTATTAGCAGGCAATGTATTGAACCATGAACGAGCTCTATCCTTTAAAGAAAATGGGAATAGTCTAAGTTTAATATCATCTTCTGAAAAATTCTCATATTTAAAAGTTTGACAAATTGTATGAAAATCATTCAGATGATTATACGGGTCCTCATTTTCTAAGCCATAGAATGTTGGGAGACAATTTAGCACACTAGGTTTTAGTTCAAAACTCCTAGCGGCTACATTTGGGTATCGTATGCATGATGTGCTCAAGTTTGCTAAGGGACTGAAGTAGTCCTTAAATGGCCTCTCCTGTGGTTCTGGTTGTTGCAAATCCATTTCGCTTTATATTTACGTACAATGTGTTTGTGTGTGCGAAGTGTTCTTTCTAATTCAAGGTCTATAGGTTCAAGATTAGGTGATAATGACCTACGACCATGCATGCAAATAAAGAAAATAAATTGAGAACAAAACAAATAAAATTAAAGAAAAAGGAGAAATTACAATACTAACCTTATTGCTTTTTACAACCTTTCTATAAAAAAAAACACACTAAAACAAATACGTGAAATAAAATAAAAATAAATTAATGAGATAAATGAAAAGTTACAAAGAAAAATAACTTGAAAATTAAATTGCAGAAATTTAAATAAGAGAAAAAGAAATTCTTACCTAAAAATATAAATTCACTTTTTTTTTTAATTAATTAAGAAAAAAATTACAAGGAAATAACTAAAATAATAATAATAAATTATTTACAAAAAAATTAATTCTACATATAATTAAAATCCACCTCCTCGTGGGATCGACACTGTCACCGTTAATCTATTCTACAATAGATTCGTAAACTATGAGTTCAACAAAATTTGCACAACAAGTTTTTGGCGCCCACGAGGTAAGTATTTTAATTTGTAGAATTAATTATGTAAATGGGTGATTGGATCTATGGGGAAATTAATTTAAAGGATGCTAGAATGGGAAAATTGATTTAAAGGATGCTAGAATTTAAATTGGAATAGCGGAATTAAATTGAATTGGGAACTATTGAAATAGATTGCTTGGGTATCGGATCCGTATCAACATGCACCATGGGCTAAATATTCCTTATTAATACCAATTAAATCATGAGGGGGGAATCCACACCTCATGAACCACGCTCTAATCAATATGGTGTTAAGGGCTTATCGTGCCAAATAATAATAACCTTATACTAGGGTGCCGGTAAAACCAGGGCGGTAACTAGACAAGATTATTATTATTTGTCGACGAAAAGTCAAAACCTCCACAGAAATTAGAGGGGAAGAGAAAATAAATTTACCAAATAAAGCCCATGACACATGTTGAGACTTCACCTTCAACCCAAGCTTGAAAGAAAATTAGCTACTCATTATTGAACTAGGGGTAAAATGGGAATTTTATTAAAATACGTAGAAAATACAAGATGGAGAAGGAATTACAGAAAACTAAGCTCAAAAATGGATTCAGGGGTATCAAATTAGGGGGGGGAGGCCCCCTTTTTATAGATACATTGAGTGAATCATGGCCATCGATTAAAAATAGTTTGGATGCACAGATTGCGCCACGTCATCGAAACAGTAACACGGTTTGACCACGGGTTTGACCACGCGGTTTGAACAGTAACACGGTTTGCACACGGTTAGAACAGTAACGCGGTCTGAACAAAGGTCGAATAGTGCGTGAATAGTGCCGTGCGTGTGAATAGTGCCGTGCGTGTGAACAAATGCGTGTGAACAATGCCATTTTTCCTTTTATGCTCCTCTTAAGGTTTTCGATCCCTGAATTCAAAAGTGACGTCCGTTTTGCTATCCGAAATCTCGTTCATTGTGAAATGACCATGATACCCCTAAAATACACAAAATACTTAATAAAAACAAAACATATATAATTAAATAACAAAAGACTTAAATAAATAAAATTAGAGATGTTAGTGAGATTTAAAGTGTAAAATGATGAATTTCTCCTTTATAAATATACACTTTCTAACACTCAACACTAAGCTTCCTAAATCTTTCTAGGCAGAGGTTATGCATACTGCAGTTGACTTGATTAACCTTTCTCCTTCAGCTCCATTTAATGATGATGTACCTGAGAGAGTTTAGACCAAGAAAGATGTTTCTTATAAATACTTGAGAGTGTTTAGTTGCAGAGCATATGTTCACATTCCTAAAGATGAGAGATCAAAACTTGATGATAAAGCCAAAGAATGCATTTTCTTAGGCCATCGGCATGAAGAATGTGGGTATAGATTATATGATCCAGTGGCAAGAAAATTGATCGGAAGTAGAGATGATGTGCACCTTGAAAATTAGATAGTTAGTAATGCAGAGAAGAGTGACAAGTCTCAATTATCTCTAGAGATTCTTATTACTCCAACTTCAGTTTCTCCGCCTGTAGTTCATAATGATCGTGGGGGAGTTAGAGAGGATAATAATGATGGACTAGAGTTGACCAAGCACCTTTAAAACAACCAGCACCACCAGTTGAACCAGAATTGAAAAGATCCACTAGAGAATAATGACCTTCTACTAGATATCTTCCACATGAGTATGTGACGCTTATAGATGAAGCGGAGCCAGAATGTTTTGAAAAAGCAATGTCTCACTAGTATAAAAGTGAATAGGTTAAAGTCATGCAAAAGGAGATGAAATCCTTGAATGAGAACCACACTTATGACTTAGTGAAGCTTCCTAAGGAGAAAGAGCCTTTGGAAAACAAATAGGTTTATAGGTTGAAGACTGAAAATAGCTGAAAATAGCTGACAATAGCAATACAAGGCTAGATTAGTTTTGAAGGGTTGCGGTCAAACGAAAGGTGTTGATTTTGAAGAAATATTTTCTCCTGTGGTGAAGATGTCCTCTGTCTAAGTAGTTTTAGGATTAGTAGCTAGCTTGAATTTGGAGATTGAACAAAGATGATGTAAAGACTTTCTTGTACTTGTACGGTGACTTAAAGGACGAAATATATACATGGAGCAACCTAAAGGGTTTAGTGTCAAAGGCAAAGAAAAACTTGTGTGCAAGTTAAAAAAAGGTTTGTATAGGCTGAAATAGGCACCAAGGTTGTGGTACAAAAATTTTGATTATTTTATGGAGAATCATGGGTTCAACAAGACTATGTGCACCCATTATGTTTTTGTGAAGAAGTTTGGTGGTAATAATTTCGTCATTCTATTACTTTATGTAGATCACATACTGATTTTTGGCCAGGATACTAGGAAGTCTGACAAGCTGAAGAGAGAGCTCAACAAGTCTTATGCAATGAAGGACTTGAGACCAACGAAACAGATTCCTGGCATTAAGATTTTCTACACTAAAAAATCTAGGAAGTTATGGTTATCTCAAGAAACATATGTTGAAAGAGTTCTTAAAAGATTTAACATCAGCAATGCAAAATCAATTTGTTCTCCACCTACAGGCTATTTCTTTGTTCTGAGCATTATCCTACAACTGAGAAAGAGAAGAAAAAGATTAAAGGAGTTCCTTATGCTTCAGTAATTGGTAGTTTGATGTATGCTATAGTTTGTACAAGACGAGAAATTGCTCATGCAATTAGTGCAGTCAGCCGATTTCTCTCCAATCCGGGTGAAGAACACTGGACAGCAGTAAAGTGGATTCTCAGATATCTCAGATGCACTTCCAAGGCATGTTAATGTTTTGACAACGACAAACCTGTGTTACAAGTATACACAAATGCAGATATAGTAGGGGATGCTGATTCTAGAAAATCTCTATTAGGATATTTACTCACCTTTGCAGAGGGAGCAGTCTCATGGCAGTCCAAACTTCAGCAGTGTGCTGCCATGTGTACCACTGAAGCAGAGTATATTGCAATCACTAAAGGTTGCAAAGAAATCTTGTGGATGGAGAATTTCCTACAAGATTTGGGTGTGAAGCAAGACAACTTTGTTGTGTACTGCGATAGTTAGAGTGCAATTCACTTAGAAACGAATTCAACATACCATTCAAAATCCAAGCATATTAATGTAAGGTATCATTGGATATTATACGTGCTTGAGAAGAAACAATTGCCGCTTGAGACGATAAACACAACGGAGAATGGGTCAGATATAATGACAAAGCCATTGCCAAAGAGAAGTTGAAAAGCTATATACTGAAAGTTGGCTTGGCGGTTCCCTCCAAATACTCTAGAGGGAGAGATTTGCTTGGTCCATCTCATTTAGGGGCCCAAAATGCCAAAGTCCGAAAAGGCTTACTTGATATGCAATTAACATCAAGCTTTGGACTTAGATGAAAATTGCCATGAAATTTGGCTATAAAAGCAAGTGAAAGCCACTGCCCTAGATTACATGTGCATGTAGAAGAAGCAGTGAGAGAGAGAAAAGACAGCGGAGGTTTTTAATTTAGGAATAGTAATTTCAATCTTTGATTGGACGATGGTAAGGCGATTTTTACTCCGTTTTCTCCTAAATTTTGAGGGTAAGTTATTGGTATCTCCCTCTACAATCCTCCTAATCTTGATTTTTATTTTATCCTAGTCTTGGCTATTACTTGAGATACCCACTTGTTAGACAGACCGTTATTAGGTTGTTACTGTAACCAAAGAATATTGAGATTATTGATGTTGGTAGCCTTTAGTATTATCTAAAGAAAAGTTTGTGCTGTAATCTCATTAATATAGTGGAAGATTATATTAGACTACAATCCCATGGTTTTTCCCGCTTTGGATTTTCACGTAATATCTGTGTCTCTTGTGGTTAGTTTTTGCTTTAGATTGTGTTAGTTTATTTTTTACCTATTTATTTATGATACACATCTCATTTTAATCACACAATGAGGAAAAGAGTTTTATTCCCTCTTAATTTGCAGCTGTTTATGTGAGTCTCTATTCCAATAATGTGGTGTGATAATCAAAGTGCGAAGCCTTGGCATGTAATCCCAAATTTCATTCAGGAACAAAACACATTGAATTGGATGTTCATTTCTTTAGGGAAAACGTTGCTGTTGATAGTCTTCAAGTTCATTACATTTTTAGCTCGATCACACTACATATTTTCTCACAAAGGCCTTGTCATATCATCTTTTCGTCTCTTGCATGACAAGCTCAACCTTACTTTCCCAAGCTTAGCTTGAGGGGGATGTTAATGATATTGCTTATTGCTTCAAACATGGGAAGCTTCAACTATGTGTCCAATAGAACGTTGGTTATATATATTGGTTATAACTACTTGCCATATGGTATCTTGTAATAGGTTGTTCTAGATCAAATATTTTATTGCTAGGTAAAGCCGTTGTAGCAACTCATCTATTATAAATTGAGCTTAGCTCAATTTTCAGATTGTAATTAGTTAATCTTCCAATTGAATCTAGAATTTTCCCTTTCGTTCGCTCTGATTTTCTTTGTCACTAAAAATCTAGATACAATTTCTCAATTACGAAATGAGAATATGAAATCAAGATAAAAGATGTGTAAGTTGATTTTATTTCTATAACATTTTACAATTATTAATCTGAAAAAGTGGTTAATTTATTTCAATAACATTTTGCGATTACTAATCTAAAGAAGTGGACTTGTATTTTGAAAATGTTGTTTGTTCTTGACTATGTTATCCATTCATGCTTTCATATTTTGGGGTGGCTACTGCTAGGAACCGAGTGGTGTTGCTTAGCTCCATCGACAAGAAATAGGGTCTTTGGCAAATCGAGTTAATGCTTCTCCAACTTGTTATACATAATCTTTTAGATTATTAACAAAGGGCTAACCTGGATCTAAATTTATATTTAGAGGTGTGATTTTTGCAAGCCAATGCAGTTCGGCACATCCACTCTTTGTTCTTACTATGAAAATGCATTTGCATTTCACTTTGTTATTGCTAGTATTGGCCAAAAATTAATTATGAAGCATTGAATTTTTTAAGCCAATATTAGCTTATGCATAAGAAAATGTAGGAAAACATAATAAAAAAAATATTTAAGCTATTTTCCAAGAGACTTGGATATCCTTCTAAAAGGATGTGGGTATCTTGGAAGAAGCTCATGGAATGCTCCTAGTGACTCTTTTTGTGCCGAGAAAAATTGTTGAGAGAGAAAATTCTATAAGTGATAATCTCACCAAGATTTTTCAAAGAATATGTCATATAAATTAAAAGTAGAGAATAACACTAGTCATATATCTTAATTTTTAAATGAAAAGTTCTCTACTAGAGAAATAAATACAACTATCAAGAGTGGCCACTTTGCAGATATTATTTATTATATAAAATATTATTACTCTCTTGTATACATATGCTATAAATATTTCACTCATAAAAAAATATTACACAATCTCACAACTAATTTCTTTTAAATATATAATTTGATTGAACAACTCTATGCTTTGTGCATAACTTCATTTGCCAATGTCATATAACAAATCAAACATTTTGACTTACATTTCCGTCTCTCCTCTGCCAGTTTGCTTCCATGGCCAACAATTAAAAATCATGCAACTACCAAATTAGCTTGTAGGGGTGTTCGTGGATCGAATTTGGTAGATTGGACATCAATCCATATTCAATCCACGGTTTTACGGATCATAAATTTTCAATTTAATCCAATCTAATCCATTGAATGTGAAGAAAACCTTACAAGTTTATTTTGTTGCTAGAATCAATGTAGTTAACTATTTTGTACCACTAAAAACAAGCATCTGCTAAAGAAAAATACATTTAGTCATGAAATTTTTTCGTTCTCTATAACTTTATTTAGGTCAGAAGTTATGAAAATACATAACATTTTTTATAACAAAACCTGAGTTTTCCTACTGATGTAAAAGTTTTGGCCATAAAATATTTATTCTGGCTAAGAAAGGGTGACAAGGAACACTATTTACTTCGTTATTCAAAGTTTTACATATTATTTACTTACAATACTAATTGACTCATAAATGTGGATTAAGATGATCAATTAGATAATTGCTAATAAATAACAAGAAAAATAAATAAACAACAATGTCGAATACATACTGACGATAATGTGTTTTATTGGCTACAACTAAAGGCATTCCACTAGAAGATAAATTAATCTATAATATCGGCCCAAATGGCAACAGGGACAACATGAAATGGTTGACCCTTTTATATAGTGAGGTCAAATTTCTCTTCCATGACCATGTTCTCGTCATCAAGCTTCCAACTAAAAGGGTTAATAAGCAAACCCAACATTAGATATAACATTTTGATTGCCAATTTTAAACTAGGATAAATTCGCTACCTAGCTCCGAAAGGATTAGCTCAAAATTCTGGCCATTGGAATCAACATCTGATCTCAAGAACCTTTCGTGCATAAAAGAGTGAAGTTTGTCCCATGTGCTTTCATCTCTGTCAATAGCCCATGTATCGACAAAATCTTGTGCACCTTTTGGCACAGTGAAGGTTAAAATTTCAATATATTTTGAGGCTTTAGGGGAATTAATAAGGGAGCTGTTGGGTGAAACATGAAAGTTTCTTTAACAACTGCTTCTAAATAAGGTAATCGAGTGATTTAGATTCTTCAATTGGGTTGCCTTTACCAATTGTTTGCTCTAGAACCAATTTTACTTTCGATAATTCTTCAAGGTTGTAGAGTAGTTCTACCATTGCCCATTCCATTATAATTGAAGTTGACACATGGCGGAGGAGATACTGCATTTCGTTCTAGTGTATGTTCTTTAAAACTTAAGAAGGCAAGCTCTCACTATGGAAAAAGTATCTCAATTGAGAAAATACTGAATATTATTAAAGAGAAGCTTTTATGAAGAAACAAGCATAACAAGTCTATTTCTACTGGTTAGGATTATCCTATTTCTAATAAAATTATTATTCCTTATAAGAAAAAGAATATGTCGTAAATAAGAACATACAAAGCAAATCCTAATCGAACTAGAAAAAGGAAACTTATACTCCAACTATGACTATGTTTGTCTTACATCAGTCTCCTCCCTTCGAAGAACTCGTCCTTGAATTGATTTAATCATATGGCAATGGTGAAGGACCATGATATTTGAACAAGTCTTGAAAATTGAAAGGTTTAGAACTATTATAATTGGCTACTAGGTCCACGACATAACCATTGTCATTGATTTTCTGCAGGACATGAAATGGTTCATTCTTCTTATGCTTGAGCTTAAAAGGAAATCTTTTTTTACTGGTAGGTCCACGACATAAGCATTTTCATAGATTTGCTGCAAGATACGAAATGGTTCAATCTTCTTTTGCTTGAGCCTAATAGGAAATCTCTCTTTTTGTAGATGAACCATCACTTGATCTCCTATAATAATGGATTTGAAGCACCTATGCTTATCAAATTTTGTTGAACTCGCAAGCGCACGAATCTATTGTAGAATAGATTAACGGTGACGAGTGTCGATCCCACGAGGAGGTGGATTTTAATTGTGTGTAGAATTAATTATGTAAATGGGTGGTTGGATTTATGGGGAAATTGATTTAAAGGATACTAGAATTTAAATTGGAATAGCGGAATTAAATTGAATTGGGAACTATTGAAATAAAACACTTGGGTATCTGGATCCGTATCAACATGCATCATGGGCTAAATAATCCTCATTAATACCAATTAAATCATGAGGGGGGAATCCACACCTCATGAACCACGCTCTAATCAATATGGTGTTAAGGGTTTATCGTGCCAAATAATAATAATCTTATACTAGGGTGCCGGTAAAACCAGGGCGGTAACTAGACAAGATTATTATTATTTGTCGACGAAAAGTCAAAACCTCCACAGAAAATTAGAGGAAGAGAAAATAAATTTACCAATTAAAGCCCATGACACATGTTGAGACTTCACCTTCAACCCAAGCTTGAAAGAAAATTAGCTACTCATTATTGAACTAGGGGTAAAATGGGAATTTTATTAAAATACGTAGAAAATACAAGATGGAGAAGGAATTACAGAAAACTAAGCTCAAAAATGGATTCAGGGGTCTCAAATTGGGGGAGGCCCTTTTTATAGATACATTGAGTGAATCATGGCCATCGGATTAAAAATAGTTTGGATGCACAAGATTGCGCCACGTCATCAGTGAACAGTAATACGGTTTGACCACGGGTTTGACCAGGCGGTTTGAACATTAACGCGGTTTGCACAGGGTTTGAACGATGCTTGTGGTCTGAGCGATGTAAGTCGTGAATGATATCCATGAACGATCTGACCGTACATGTGAACAGTGCCGTACGTGTGAACAGTTCCATTTTCCTTTTATGCTCCTCTTAAGGTTTTCGACTGTCCTGAGTTCAAAAGTGACGTCCGTTTTGCTATCCGAAATCTCGTTCATTGTGAAATGACCATAATACCCCTAAAATACACAAAATACTTAATTAAAACAGAACACACATAATTAAATAATAAGAGACTTAAATTAAGAAAATTAAAGATGTTAGTAAAACTTGAAGTACAAAATGACGATTTTCTCCTTTATAAATATACACTTTCTAACACTCAACACACCCCCCAACCAGCTTATTGCTAGTCCCTAGCAAATAAAGCGAAAATAAAATTCAAACCCAAATTTTTTTTTTTTTTTTTTAAACAAACTTGTTTATTCAATCAGACTAATGATAGCAATCAAATAAAAGTATAAGCATTATCTCCAGTCTAAAGAAACATCACACCCACATCAACCATCCACATGAATCAACCAAGTAAATACAGCTACTTTCAAAAATGACATGTCAAACCCCAAAATCTCACCGGTAATAGTGACACTCTCACAAAGAAATTAAACCCAATAAAAATTGTCACTTCAATGAATGATAAATAGAGTGAAGATAGTAAAGAAATAATATCACACACTCTCACCAAGATGAAAAGAATATGCCCACAACTTAGAAATAACACGATCTCAAGTCAAACAAAATGCTAGTCAACCCAATTTATTTACTTATTTTTTTTTCTCTTTTTTTTTTAATTATACATTACTACATCTTTTAGCCCATATAACTAGCTTCTACTTCAGACTATAGTTCCCTAAAATCAAGAAGGACTTTTATTAGGATGTAACGTAGGCTAGGGACATAGCTAACAAAGAAAGGAAAATAGAGGAAACAAAATATATGTTTGAGAAAAATAATATCTTTTGGAAACTAAAAAAAAATGCATTTCACTTATTTATTATTGTATTATATCTCTCTCTCTTTTTTTTTTCTTTTTTTTTTCTTTTTTTTTTTTTTTTTTTTAGAGAATTTTTTTTTTTTTTTTTTTTTTCGGTTTTGCACAACTTTATTAAAAAAAAAAATTTTTTTTTTTTTTTTCAAAAATGAATAGGGGATGGAACTTGTAAGATATCGGGTAAAACCCCAAATTGGGGGGGGGGAAGACGAAAAGTTGAAAAAAAAAAATTTTTTTTTTTTTTTTTTTTTTTTTTTAATAAAAGGCTCAAAAGGGCTAACTATGGATATTTCACATAAGGGATAGCTAGAAAGGCTCAAACGGGTCAAAGACGGCCTTTCCATCATCTTTTAGGGCTCTAGATACTCCTCCATATCTACTAGTTAAATGGACCTTTAGATGTAGCAACGCATTTTTTTTTTTTTTTTTTTTAGGGTTGACTCAAGGAAATCTAAAGATCATGTATAAAATAATAATCTTTGCTAAAATTTGTATGAAGAATGGGCAAAAAGGGTTACTCTCAAGAAAAATAATAGGCTCAAAAGCTCACTTGGTATTCATTATGACATGTCAATTCTTTCAAGCAACTCCTATTTATCTCTGACATCAACATGTAGAGTAGCAAACATAGTGTAACATCACTCAAGACCAAAGATAATACAAATACTAAAATTCGAAAATCATCATGTCATCCAAAAATAAAAACAAAATCACACTTTTTTTTTTTAAACAACATTCTACCCCCCAACCTATTCTAAACATGAAAGGAAAATATGCATGCGAAATGTGAAAATAATGCGAAAAACTAATTGAAAATGTTACACTTAAAATGATAGAAAAATGATTTTTTTTTTTTAACTAAGAAGATGCGTTTCTAGAGTAACTACACTCTATATTCAGCCATCTTCGACTCAAAATTTGAAAATGCATATTTATAAAGGAGAAGTCAAAAAGTTAGAAAGATCACACGAAAAATAAGAATTTTTTATTCATTATTTTTTATTTTTTTTTATTATTTTTTTTTTAACTAAGAAGATGCGTTTCTAGAGTAACTACACTCCATATTCAGCCATCTTCAACACAAACAGTTAGCAACAGTTAGTTTCTACAACAAAAAATTAGTAAAAACTTAACCAACATTCCACAATTGTCAACTATCCCCTCCCCCCAACCAGAACGAAACATTGTCCTTAATGTTTTAAAGGAAAGAAGTAGAGTTTAGAAGACATCACACAGGTGGTGCAACCTGAAATAAAATATTTACTGATGGAGATTTAAATCTAATTTGTACTTCTTACTGCTGCTTATTGTTACCATCGTTATTTGTACACTCCAACACCAAGGTCTTCGGATCGCTCTGGTCGATAAACATGTAGCAGATCAAGTAGCTCATTAGCGGTGTGAGCACAAATAAAAAGCTTTTTCACCGTAGAGGGAATGAAGTAGTTTTTATTGCATGGTTAAGAAATGCGATAAAGCCATCATAAAAATTATTGACATTTAACAAACCGATGGGTTTCGATGAATGTGCGAGATGGGCCCAAGATGCTAAAGAGATAAGTGCCTCTAGAGTTGCAAGATCTCACGGTAAGAAAATAAAAGCATCGGCATGATTAAGCATTTCAGTTATTCTTTCTTGCATTCCTGAGACAACTAACTCTTCTCCAGTCGGTGAGTTAGACAAGCAGCCCAAAGGTTTTAGGGCTTGTGGTATGATGCCTAACACTTGACTTCCTCACGACAAAAGCGTTTAAGACCAATTTTGATAACCCTTGGTCACCTCACCGTATACTAAGTGTAATTTTCTCTGCTATGCATCGACCAAGATCAATGGCTGCCTCAAAGAACTCTTTGTATTTGCCATAGTTAAATCCAGAAAGCACACAAATGTTCTTGAATTGTTTATTGGGAGTAGCTGCCATTGGGATACTTCTTAAAAAATAATTTGTGAATGCAAATGAAAAGAATCATATTTAAGGATCTTGGCGGCAGTGGGTCACAGCTGTGAATGAGGTGTCATGTCTATGTCAATTAATCGTGTAATGCACATGGCTTGAGAGTCAAAAAAGAAACAGTAAAAAGGAAAAGCAAGTAATGACAAATATAAAATTATTAAAGACAATAATGCAAATGGTAAAACAACAGTAAAATAAAACAACAGTAAAGTAAAAGGATATTTACAGGTAGTTGTGGTTTGTGGCTCACATCTGCCGCTGGTTTCACGACCAGAAACGGCTTCAACGCCCTCTATGGGTCGAGGATAGGCTTCCCATCCAGTTTTCTTATAAAGCGGCAAGCAGAGTCGTTTATAGTCGATTCAGGAAGCGTATCGTGCATGCTCTTTCTGGAATGATGGCCGTAAGCGGAGAATCGCTCGCTTGCACATATCCACAGGATGCGTTTGAGAGACAAAAGGATATCATCCAATGACTCGCTTATTCAAGCCATCCTAATGAATTGAATCTTATCTTCTTCTGTTATCGGACACCATTCCTAAAGAACATCGTTTTTATTGCATATCGTTACGGCACACTTATGACAAGCAGGCAACCGAAATCTTTCGAGCTCTTGCTTTCTTGCATAATTTCCTTTACCACAACCAGGCATGTATGCAATAAATTTAGGAGGCAACTCACACCAAGCGTACTTTAGCCTCGATTAACCGGCGAATATCAGGCGGGTATGTTATTCCTCATGAGCAATCGCATGCGTTCGGATCGAGCTTTATAGATTGTGAGGAGGGCATTACGAGGAAGTGAAGGGAATCGACTATGAAGCTTTGCTAAGATCTCGTTTCTATCCATACCTTTCGCCTCGGAAGATCGGTAATTATGGGAAGCTGAGTAAGACTTGATTGTCACGAGTCCGTTATCCGCCACTTGGCCAGGGTGACAAACTAAAACACACAAACTAAAACACACAAACAGAGTAACAAACAAAAACACACAAAGAAAATCACAATCGTCCTCTTATGGAATTTACCTCAAGCTCCAACTGGATGTTGTAGACACTGCTCTCAATGTCTCTGAGTTGGCTTTCTAAATCCTCAACGTGGGATATTAACTCCGGTGGTTGTAGCTTCCAAATACGATGTGTTTTACAAAATCGTATCTGGCCTCTGAGATGAGATTGGACACGTTGAAGTCGTCTAAGGATGTTCAAGAGGAACTGTCTCATGATTAAAAGTGATAAAAAAAAAACTCAATGGTTAAACAAACACACTTATGCACAAATGATTTCAATTAGCAGAAGAAAATAAATAAATAAATAAATCACCGAAAAGAAAAATCTTAATTCAAATCTGGTGGGTCACTTAAATTTATTTCGGTGTCCTCTCCATGTGGTTGGTACTCTAGATATGGCTTTAATCTTTGACCATTAACTTTAAACGTGACACCATTTTTTGGGTCCTTAATTTCAATTGCCCCATGTGGAAAAACAGTATGCACAATGAAGGGCGGACCATCGAGGCGTAGTTTACACAGGAATAGGTGCAAGCGAGAATTGAATAAAAGTACTTTCGACACAGGTGAAAGATTTTCATGTCTTTTATCATGAAAGACTTTCATTCATTGCTTGTAAACCTTGCGTTTTCGTATGCATCATTCACGAATTTCTTCAAGTTACGCCATTTGTGTCGTCTTTCTGAGCCGACTTGCTGCATGTCAAAATTGAATTTCTTGATGGCCCGATCGCCTGATGCTCGAGTTCCACGGGTAGGTGGCAAGCTTTTCCATACACTGCTTTGTAGGGTGACATCCCATTGGGGTTTTGAAACGCCGTTCTATATGCCCATAATGCATCATCAAGTCTTAATGACCAATCTTTTAATGCGGCCTCACGGTCTTTTCTAAGATGTGCTTTATTTCTCGATTGGAGATCTCAACTTGGCCTTTGGTTTTGGGATGATACGGAGTCGCCACTTTATGAGTGATGGAGTACTTTGTCAAAAGTGCTTTGAATGATTTATTGCAAAAGTGGGTACCACCATCACGATTATTGCTCGAGGGAATCAAAGCGTGAAACAATGTTGCTCTTGAAAAACCCTATCACCACTTTATGATCATTGGTTACGCATGGAATTGCCTCTGCCCATTTGAAACATAGTCAACAAAGACCAATATGTATTGATGGCCAAAGATGGGGAAAGGGTCCCGTGAAGTCGATACCCATACATCAAAAATCTCACCACTAAAATTGGATTTAGTGGCATCATGTTCCTTCGTGTAATGCTCCCCATTCGTTGACACCTATCACATGAAGAACAAAAGGTGTAAGCATCTCGAAATATAGTTGGCCAATAGAAACCACATTGTAGAACTTTAGTCCTGTTTTCTTAAGCGTTTGAAATGGCCTCCACAAGCTTGTTCATGGCGAGCGAAAAAGGATGTTATGAACTTCATTCTCTGGGACACATCGTCGAATAATTTGATCTGCACAATACTTGAAACAGGATAGGGGTCATCCCGAGAAAAATTCTTTATTTCATGAAAAGAATTTGGCCTTGTCTTGCTTGGTCGATGCTCGGAAGTTTACCCAGTAACAAGATAATTAACTATATCGCATACCAAGGTAATACTTCCACACTCATTAATTGTTCATCTGGAAATGACTCATTCAATGTTAAGGGTTCTATGTTGATGTCAAAGTGGAGGCGAGAGAGATGGTCGACCACAACATTTTGAGAACCTTTCTTATCTTTGAATTCCAAGTCAAACTCTGCAAAAGTAACACCCAGCCAATTAGTCTAGCTTTTGCATCTTTCTTTGTGAGAAGATATTTGAGGAAGCGGCATGATCTGTGAATACAATTATTTTACAACCAATGAGATAAGATCGAAATTTTTCTAATGCAAACACTCTTTGCTAGCATTTCTTTTGATAGTTGAATAGTTCAAGCGTGCATCGTTTAATGTCATACTAGCATAGTAAATAACATGGGAATTCGATCTACTCTTTGTCCTATCTTTGCTCTCTTGCATGTCGGATGCATCGCACATGTGAGCTCGAATGGTAGCTCAGGTTTGGTGGCTGAATGATGGGTGATGCGTCAACAATTGCTTTAACTTTTCAAACGCTACAAGACATGAATCATCAAAGACAAAATGTACATCCTTAGCAAGTAAATTGCATAAGGGTCTAGAAATTTTGCTAAAATCCTTAATGAAACGTCTATAAAAACCAGCATGCCCAAGGAAAGATCTTACTTCTCTCATTTGTTTTAGGTAGAGGAAGATTAGAAATGAGATCCACCTTGGCTTTGTCAACCTCGATACCTTTGCTCGAAATTATGTGACCAAGAACAATACCTTGATTTACCATAAAATGGCACTTCTCCCAATTTAAGACCAAATTCTTCTCTATACATCTCTGCAAAACTTGTGTTAGATGATGTAAACATTGATCAAATGAATCTCCAAAAACAGAAAAGTCATCCATAAAGACCTCGAAACCGTTCAACCATATCGGAAAAAATGCTTAACATACAACGTTGAAATGTAGCGGTGCATTACATAATCCAAATGGCATTCTCACATATGCAAAAGTGCCAAAAGGCAAGTGAAAGTGGTTTTCTCTTGATCTTTTGGTGCTATGAATCGATTATATCCTGAATAGCCATCTGAAAGCAATAAAATTAGTGGCCTACTGCTAATCTATCAAGCATTTGATCAATAAATGGTAAAGGAAAATGGTCTTTACGTGTGACAATTTAACTTTCTATAATCAATGCATACACGCCATCCTGTAGTTACTCTAGTGGGTATCAATTCATTATCGCATTGGTAACTCACGTGACTCGACTTTTTAGGGACCACTTGCACAAAGACCCCATGAACTATCGAAATGGGGTAAATGATACACTGCATCTAATAGTTTAAGCACGAGGAGATGTATTTTAATTATATGTAGAATTAATTATGTAAATGGGTGGTTGGATTTGTGTGGAAGTGATTTAAATGATGCTGGAATTTAAATTGGATTAGCAGAAATAATTAAACTGGAAACTATTGAGATAAAGCACTTGGTATATGGATCCGTATCAACATGCATCATGGGCTAAATAATCCTTATTAATACCAATTAAATCATGAGGGGGGAATCCACACCTCATGAACCACGCTCTAATCAATATGGTGTTAAGGGCTTATCGTGCCAAATAATAATAACCTTATACTAGAGGTGCTTGGGTAAAACCAGGGCGGTAACTAGACAAGATTATTATTATTTGTCGACGAAAAGTCAAAACCTCCACAGAAATTAGAGGGGAAGAGAAAATAAATTTACCAAATAAAGCCCATGACACATGTTGAGACTTCACCTTCAACCCAAGCTTGAAAGAAAATTAGCTACTCATAATTGAACTAAAAAAATAAAATGGGAATTTATTAAAATACGTAGAAAATACAAGATGGAGAAGGAATTACAAAAACTAAGCTCAAAAATGGATTGGGGTGTCAAATTAGGGGGAGGCCCCCTTTTATAGATACATTGAGTGAATCATGGCCATCGGATTAAAAATAGTTTGGATGCGCAGTTGCGCCACGTCATCGGTGAAACAAGAACACGGTTTGACCACGGGTTTGACCACAGCGGTTTGACCACGCGGTTTGAACAGTAACGGTTTGCACCGCGGTTTGAACGAACGCGGTCTGAGCGATTATGTCGTGAGCTTTCGTGAAGCGATATCCATGAACGATCACCGTACATGTGAATAAAAGTGCGTATGTGTGAACAGTCCATTTTTCCTTTTATGCTCCTCTTAAGGTTTTCGACTGTCATCGAGTTCAAAGTGACGTCCGTTTTGCTATCCGAAATCTCGTTCATTGTGAAATGACCATGATACCTAAAATACACAAAATACTTAATAAAAACAAAACATATATAATTAAATAACAAAGGACTTAAATAAATAAAATTAGAGATGTTAGTGAGATTTAAAGTGTAAAATGATGAATTTCTCCTTTATAAATATACACTTTCTAACACTCAACAAATTGGTTGCATTGGTGGAGCTGGGCTGGTCCGTTCTGTTGGAATCCTTGAGACCATGAAAAATTGGGGTGATCTCTCCATCCAGGATTATATGTGTTGGAGTTTGGGTTGTAATTTGATGGCTTCCTCATGACACCGATGGCATTGGCTTGATCTGAATATGAGTCATGGTCATGTGGCTCTGTTGATTTAGCAGTCGTCAACGATGCTATTTGTCGAGAAAGGCCTTGAACCATCTCTTTGACTTCTTTGATTCCGAACCTTGACTCGCCAATGTGAACCTCATTTACTCCTTTAATTCTTCTAGTATTCCTGAGTGATCGACTCCGCTGTTGGGAATTATCTGCTTGTCATTTGGAAGAAATCCCAAATCTCTGATGCACTTTTTGACATTAGCTCTCCTCCACTTGTCGCCATTAGCCATTCTTGCACATTTGGCAATAATCCCCAAAGTATTGGCATTGGTGCCATTTCGTACCCATGATGTGGACACTTCAAAAGTAGCCCGTTGAATCGCTCCCACGCTTCAAAAAGCGCTCGTCTTCTCTGCAGGTGAATTCTGAAATTTCCTGCGAATAGCATTGGTTTTATGAATCGGAAATATTTATTTAAAAATTTCGTTACCATTTGTTCCCATGTTGTAATGCTATTAGCAGTGCAATGTATTGAACCATGAACGCAGCTCTATCCTTTAAAGAAAATGGGAATAGTCTAAGTTTAACATCATCTTACAAAAATTCTCATATTTAAAGGTTTGACAAATTGTATGAAAATCATTCAGATGATTATATGGGTCCTCATTTTCTAAGCCATAGAATGTTGGGAGACAATTTAGCACACTAGGTTTTAGCTCAAAACTCCTAGACTACATTTGGGTATCTAATGCATGATGTGGTCAAATTAGCTAAGGGACCAAGTAGTCCTTAAATGGCCTCTCCCGTGGTTACGGTTGTTGCAAATCCATTTCAGTTTTTTTAAGTGTGATGTGTTTGTATGTGCGAAGTGTTCTTTCTAATTCAAGGTCTATAGGTTCAAGATTAGGTAATAATGACTAACGACCATGCATGCAAAGAAAATAAAAATGAGAACAAAATAAATGAATAAATAAATAAGAAGGAGAAATTATAATACTAACCTTATTCTTGTTATTACAACCTTTCTATAAAAAAAAAAATTCACTAAAACAAAATACGTGAAATAAAATAAAAATAAATTAATGAGATAAATAAAAAATTACAAAGAAAAATAACTTGAAAATTAAATTACGAAATTTAAAGAAGAGAAAAAGAAATTCTTACCTAAAATATAAATTTGCTTCTTTTTTTTAATTAATTAAGAAAAAAAATTACAAGGAAACAACTAAAATAATAATAATAATAATAATAATAATAATAATAATAATAAAATTATTTACAAAAAATTAATTCTACAAATTAAAATACTTACCTCCCGACAGCGGCGCCAAAAACTTGTTGTGCAAATTTTGTTGAACTCATGGCGCACGAATCTATTGTAGAATAGATTAACGGTGTGAGTGTCGATCCACGAGGAGGTGGATTTTAATTGTGTGTAGAATTAATTATGTAAATGGGTGGTTGGATTTATGGGAAATTGATTTAAAGGATACTAGAATTTAAATTGGAATAAGCGGAATTAAATTGAATTGGGAAACTATTGAAATAAAACACTTGGGTATCGGATCCGTATCAACATGCATCATGGGCTAAATAAATAATCCTTATTAATACCAATTAAATCATGAGGGGAATCCACCCTCATGAACCACGCTCTAATCAATATGGTGTTAAGGGCTTATCGTGCCAAATAATAATAATCTTATACTAGGGTCTTGGTAAAACCGGGCGGTAACTGAACAAGATTATTATTATTTGTCGAAACAAAAGTCAAAACCTCCACAGAAATTAGAGGAAGAAAATAAATTTACCAAATAAAGCCCATGACACATGTTGAGACTTCACCTTGACCCAAGCTTGAAGAAAATTAGCTACTCATTATTGAACTAGGGGTAAAATGGGAATTTTATTAAAATACGTAGAAAATACAAGATGGAGAAAAATTACAGAAAACTAAGCTCAAAAATGGATTCGGGGTCTCAAATTGGGGAGGCCCCTTTTTATAGATACATTGGTGAATCATGGCCATCGGATTAAAAATAGTTTGGATGCCTGAGTTGCGCCCGTCATCGATGAAACGATAACTGCGGTTTGACCACGGGTTTGACCAGCGGTTTGAACATGCTGCGGTTTGCACGGTTTGAAGCGATGCGCGATGCGAGCGATGTCGTGAGCAGTATCCATGAAACGATCAGTACATGTGAATAGTAACAAAAAATAAGATATATTCCTCATTTAGTTCATGGAAGTCTTAAGATGAAATCCATAGATAGATCATCCCATAAGCCTCGAGAATGGGGAAAAGTGTATAAACATATTTTGTGCATGACTTTAGCTTGATTTAGCACATGTAACAATGCTTAGTGAACTTCTCAACATCTCTTTTAAGATGCGGCTAGTAATATCCTACTTCTACCAAAGTAATGTTTTTATCTCGACCCGTATGTTCTCACAATCCTCATTATATAGCTCTCAATTATATATTCCTTAAAGATCCTTGAGGAGCGATGGCGATCTTGAAACAATAGCAATCCATCATACAATTAATACTTGCTTGAAGCTCTTAATGTATAATTCTTCCATTATTTTTGAAATCTTCATCATCGACTCAAAGATCTTTTAGGTATTCAAAGCCAATAATTTCAATCTTTATAGAGGTAAAGGAAACTATTGAGTGACTCAGGCATCAAATACCTTGTTTAGTTGCCGACTTACGCTTAAAAAAAAGGTAAACCACTAAATGTAGGCAATTCATTGAGTATGCATATGATTTGGCTATGAAAAATTATTGAGAATTTTAGAGCTTCATGATGACTATTTAAAACAAATTCCTTCTAAATCAAATAAGGTTCCCATTGTCTTAAAGTACGAATAGTAGCATACAACTTTTGTTCATAAGTAAACCACTTTTGTTTGCCGTTCTAAGCTTCTCGCTAAAGAATGTTATAGGGTGACCTTCCCGAGATAGGACAACTCAAATTCTAATCTAGAAGCATCCAATCAACTTGAATAACTTACTGAAACCTGGGAGTATAAGGGTAGTGCGGTACTTAAGATTTCTTTTAACTTTAAAAGCTTTGCTTTACCTTATCTATCCAAACTAGTTGGCTTTGCTTTAAGGCAATTAGTGAAAAAAGCAGCAACAGTATTGAAGTCTTTAGCAGAACGCCTATAGAATATAACAAGTCCATGGAAACTTCGTGCTTCTCTAATACTTGTTGGTGTTGGCCACTCTCGTATAGCCTTCACTTTTTCTTCATTTACTTTGGTAGCTTTAGCACTCATAACATAGCTTAGGAATATCATATTACCAGACAAAAAACTGCACTTCTTTAAATTGACATATAGGCTGTTCTCCTGTAAGGTAATGAAGACATCCCGCAAAATGCATGCTTGATTTTCGTTATTCTATAGGTAAAAATATCATAAAAGAAAACAACAACAAATTTACCTATGAAAGGTTGCAATACTTGATTCATCAACCTCGTGAAGATACTTGGTACATTAGATAGTCTAAAGGCATGACTAGCCACTTGTATAAACCTTCGTAAGTCTTAAAAGTTGTCTTCGATTATCACTAGGGTAGATATGAATCTAATAATATCTACTCTTTCAATCAATCTTTCAGAATATCTTCGACCTTCCCAATTTATCAAGCATATCATCTAGTAGAATCGATATTTCACTATAATTTTATTGATAACTCTACTATCTATACACATTCTCCAATGTTAAATGCCTTTCTTTAGAGTTATTAACGTAGGCACAGCGTAGGGACTCATACTTTCACGGATTAGGCCCTTTCGAGTAATTCTTCAACCTATTTTTGTAAGCTCTCATTACTCTTTTGGGATAATGAGATAAGTTGGAGTAGGCGGCTCCAGGGATAAGATTAATTTGATGCTGAATATTCCTCATAAGAGGTAACTTGTTAGGAAGTTCTTTAGGCGTGATATCTTGAAATTTTGAGAGTAGTGGTTAGATTTTTCCCTGCATCAATTCTACTTTAGCTACTCTTTTGCTATTAAAAGATAGGTTTCCTTGACTTTTGACTTTATTGGAGCAAAGATAACTTAGAACATGTATGTATTATCTTTCCCATGATGTATTGTATTAAGATCAAACTGCAAGTGTCTACAGAGTAGTATATGGCAAGCAATAATGTCGACAACATCGCAGTTACTTTATCTTTATATCTTTTAATGGAGAAAGGAATGTGGCATTGTTGAGTAACTTTAGTCTCTCCAACTTTTTTTATCCATCCAATGCGAGAATGAGAAGGATGTTTGTGAGTTTTAAGTTGTAATTTGTCAACCATTGTCTTGGAAACTATATTCTCACTACTACTACTATTAATAATCGGATCATGTACCTCTCATTGACTGTGCATCTTGTTTTGTAGATATTATATCTCTGAGTATCTTTTTCTCACTTTGGAGTGTAAAGCAAACGTTGTACTACTAGTGATACTCCTTCATCTACGTGTCTACTCTTCCTCCTCTTACATATCTTTATTGTTTCAAATAATTCATCCTCAAGCTCATCCTCTCAGTATAAGTTGCCAAATTGACTATTTGGTGTCATTATTGAGACATTGGTTTGATGTATTGTCTGATTTGGAACAACAAAAACATTTGTCGTCTTGAGAAGCTGTATAAGGATTACTACTACTTGGTGGATCTTTTGTGGTCATATATTTTGTCCATTACTATTTTGTGTTGGCTTTCAAATTTTTCCATAGGAGCTTTTCCTTTGTTGACTTCATACCTACTTTTGGTTGCTGACCGGATTGAATAGCGTGGGGTGGTTTGATTATAAGCCTTTCATTTTCAAGTTGCATTTCCACTTTTTGGCTAGTCGAATGGCGTTACGCAATGTATGTAGTGGTTGCAACCTAACTTGATCTTATTTCGGACATATGTTGTGCAAATTTTGTTGAACTTCATAGCGCTGCCTTACGAATCTATTATAAAATAGATCAATGGTGTCGAGTGTCGATCCCGAGAGAGGTGGATTTTTAATTAGGTGTAGAATTAATTTTGTAAGTGGGTGATTGGATTTATGGGAAAATTGATTTAAACTATGCTATAATTTAAATTGGAATGGCGAATTAAATTGAACTAAAACTATTATAATAAAGTGCTTGGGTATCTCGGATCGCATCAATATGCACGCTAAATATTCTTTATTAATACCAATTAAATCATGAGGGAATCCACACCTCATGAACCACACTCCCTAATCAATATGGTTCTACAGGGCTTATCGTGTCAAATAATAATAACCTTACTAGGGTGCTTGGTGAAACCGGGCGGTAATTAGACAAGATTATTATTATTTGTTGTGAAAAAAGTCAAAACCTCCACGAAATTAGAGGAAGAAAATAAATTTACCAAATAAAACCCATGACACATGTTGAGACTTCACCTTTAACCCAAGCTTGAAAGAAAATTAGCTACTCATTATTGAATTAAAGGGTAAAATGAAATTTATTAAAATACGTAGAAAATACAAGATGGAGAAGAATTACAGAAAACTAAGCTCAAAATATATTTTTAGGGTATCAAATTGGGAGAGGCCCCTTTTTATGGATACATTGAGTAAATTATGGTCCATCGGATTAAAAATAGTTTGGGCGCATAGGATTACGCCACATCATCAATCAACGATGTGGTTTGACCACGAGTTTGACCATGCGGTTTGAACGATAACCACGGTTTGCAATACGTTTGAAGCAGTGACGCATATGAATAATGTCGTGAAACGATTGCCATGTGAAGCGTTTTTTCCTTTTATGCTCCTCAAAGGTTTTAAATTGTCACAGTTCAAAAGTGACATCCGTTTAGCTATCCGATATTTAGTTCATTGTGAAATGACCATGATGCCCCTAAAATACATAAAATACTTAATTAAAATAAAACACTCATAATTAAATAACAAGAGACTTAAATAAATAAAATTAGAGATGTTAGTAAAACTTGAAGTACAAAATGACGATTTTCTCCTTTATAAATATACACTTTCTAACACCAACACACCCAGCATCATGATTATTCTTTATTGGGATGATGCCTAACACTAGCCCTCGACATAAGCACTCACGAGACCAATTTTGATAACCCTCGGTCACCTCCGCCATATACCAAGTGTAATTTTCTCTCTGCTATGCTTCGACCAAGATCAATGGCCTCAAAAGAACTCTTTATATTTGCCATAGTTAAATTCGAAAAAGCACAAAATGTTCTTGAATTGTTTATTGGGAGTAGCTGCCATTGGGATACTTCTCAAAAATAATTTGTGAGTGCAAAAGAAAAGAATCATATTTAAGGATCTTGGCGGCAGTGGGTCATAAATATGTAAATGGATATCATGTCTATGTCAATTAATCGTAATGCACAAGGCTCAAGAGTTAAAAAGGAAACAGTAAAAAAGGAAAAGCAAACAATGATAAAATAAAATTATTAAAGACAATAATGCAAATGGTAAAACAACAGTGAAGTAAAAGGATATTTCTGGTAGTTCGATTGTAGCTCCCATCTTCCTCTGGTTTTATGTCCGAGAAAGCAACGCCCTCATACGGTCGAGATAGGCTTCCATCCGATTTTATAAAGCGCAAAATGTGTCGTTATAGTCGATTCACCGGATCGTCTGTGAATGCTCTTTCGGAATAATGGCCATGCTAGAAAATCACTCTTGTACATATCCTTTGGAGGCGTTTCCAAGAGACAAAAGGATATCATCCAATGACTCCTTATTCAAGCCATCCCAATGAATCGAATCTTATCTTCTCTGTTGTCGACACCATTCTAAAGATCGCTTTTTATCGCATCGTTCGCTGCTGACAAGCAACAAATTCTCCGAGCTCTTGACTTTCTTGCGTAATTTTCTTTACAACCGAGGCATGTATGAATAAATTTGGGAGGTAACTCACCTGCCAAGCGTACTTTGGCCTCGATTAACTAGCGGATATCAGCAGGGGTATATTGTCTCTGCAGCAATCGCATGCGTTCGAGCCGGTGTGACAGTTTTACCAGATCTCATTTTGTCCATTACATACCAGCCTCCGGAAGATCAGTAATTAAAGGGAAACTGAAGTAACCGACTTGATTGTCACGGAGTCACCGGTATCCGCTACTTGTCCGAGGGTGACAAACTAAAAACAATAAACGGAGTAACAAAGCAAAAACACAAAGAAAATCACATAAAGTCTCTTATGGAATTTACCTTTGTGCTCCAATGGATGTTTGTCAACACCTCTCAATGTCTCTGAGTTGGCTTTCGAAATCCTCAACGTGGGATATTAACTCTGTGGTTGTAGGCTTCCAAATACGATGTGTTTTACAAAATCGTATCTGGCCTGCACGAGATGAGATTGGACATGTTGAAAAATCGCAGGATGTTCGGAGGGATTTGTCTGCGATTAAAAGTGATAAAAGAAAACTTAATTGTTAAACAAACACACTTATGCATAAATAATTTCAATTAGCGGAAGAATAGTAAAAAGAAAAAAAAATAAATCAGAAAAGAATCAAGAAGAAAAATCTCCAATTGAATCTGGTTGGGTCCAACTCAGAATTTATTTAGAGTATCTCTCCATGTGGTTGGTACTCTGAATATGGCTTTGTCTTTGACCATCGGCATTTCGTGTGCAGGTGCTTTTTTAGGTTCTTAATTTCAATGCCCCGTGTGGAAGAACGGTATGAACAATAAAGGGCGGGACCATCGAGAACGCAACTTACCTAGGAATAGGTGCAACGAGAATTGAATAAAAAGTACTTTAGGCGCAGGTGAAAGATTTTCTCATGTCTAACTTATCATGAAAGACTTCGTTGTTGTAAACCTTGGTATTTTTCGTATGCATCATTCACAATTTCTTGATTCTGTTAATTTGTAATTGTCTTTCACAGGCTTACGCTGCGTCAAAAAATTGAATTTCTTGATGGCCCGGTCGCCTTTGATGCTCGAGTTCCTTTAGTGGTGGCAACTTTTCCACGTCGCTGGATGCAGCGGGTGACATCCCCGATTAAGTGCTTGGCGGATTTCTCTCATTGCGTCGTAGTCTCAATGAACAATCTTTTTCTGTCCCGAGCTCCGTCTCGATTAGAGATCTCGAGCAGCCTTTGGTTTTCTTGCGGATGATACGGGTTGCCATTTTTATGAGTGATAGAGTGCTTTGTCAAAGTGCTTTGAATGATTTGTTGTAAAAGTGGGTACCACCATCACGGATTATTGCCAGGAATCAAAGCGTGAAACAATGTTGCTCTTCTTGGCCTATCCTTGCTTTATGATCATGAGGTCACGCATGGAATTGCCCCTCACTCGTTTCGAAACATAATCAGCGTGACCATATATATTGATGGCCAAAGAAGAGGAAAGGGTCAGCAGAGTGATACCATATAACGTCAAAAATCTAGCCCAGCTAAAAATTGGATTTAGTGGCATCATGTTCGCCGTGTAATGCTCCGTTCGTTGGCCTTTAAAAAGAGCAAAGTAGCGTAAGCGTCTCGAAATATAGTTATGCGATAGAAACCACATTGTAGAACTTTTTTAGCCCATTTATTTTCGCTTAGCGTTGAAATGGCCCTCATGAAGCTTGCTCATGGCGAGCACGAGGATGTTCTGAGTGCATTTGGACATATTGTCTAATAATTTGATCTGCGCGATACTTGGCAGGATAGGGGTCATCACAGAAAAATTCTTTATTTTCGCAAAGAATTTGGCTTTGTCTTGCCCAGTCCCGATGCTCTGCAGAGGTTACATGTGCTTGAAGATAATTAACTATATCATCGTACCATGATAATACTTCCCGCTCGTTAATTGCTCATCAAGGAAATGACTCATTCAGTAATAAGGTTACGTAATTGTGTCAAAATGGAGGCGAGAGAGATGGTGGTCGGCGACATTTTCGGAGCGCTTTCTTATCTTTGAATTAATTCAGAAACTCACTCAAAAAAGCAACATACAGCCAATTAGTCTAGCTTTTGCTTTCTTTGTGAAGATATTTTAGACGGCATGATCGGTGAACAATAATTTTACAACCAATGAGATAAGATCGAAATTTTTCTAATCACGATTTAACTGCTTTAGCATTTCATACGGTAGTCGAATAGTTATTGTGCATCGTTTAATGTCATACTAGCATAGTAAATAACATGGAGAATTCGATCTACTCTTTGTCTTAATACTACTCTGCTTCGTAATCGGATGCATCGCGTAAGTTCGAATGGTAAGCTCAGGTTTGGTGGCTAAATGTTGGGTTTTTAGGTGGAGGAAGATTGGAAATGAGATCACGTTGGCTTTGTCAACCTCATACCTTTGCATGAAATGATGTGACCAGAACTATACCTTGTTTTTACCAAAATGGCATTTCTCGATTTAAGACGAATTTTTCTCGATACATCTCTGCAAAACTTGTGTTAGATGATGTAAACATTGATCAAATGAGTCACAAAGATAGAAAAATCATCCGTAAAGACCTCGAGAATCGTTCAACCATATCGGAAAAAATGCTTAACATACATCGTTGAAATGTAGCGGTGCATTACATAATCCAAATGGCATCCTCACATATGCAAAAGTGCGAAAAGGCAAGTGAAAGTGGTTTTCTCTTGATCTTTTGGTCTTTATGGGAATCTGATTGTATCTGAATAGCCATCTAAAGCAATAAAATTCATGGCTCTTAATCTATCAAGCATTTGATCGATAAATGGTAAGGAAAATGGTCTTTCGTGTGAGAATTTAACTTTCTATAATCAATGCATACGCATCCATCCTGTAGTCACTCTAGTGGGTATCGATTCATTATCGGCATTGGTAACTCTTTGTGACTCACGACTTTTTAGGACCAACTTGCAGGGGTGCCCGACCGTGAACTATCGAAATGGGTAAATGATACTGCGTCTAATAGTTTAAGGACTTAGTTCTAACAACTTCTTTCGTATTAGGATTTAGCAGAAGCGTTGCATTTCCTAGTAGATTTAGCATTTTCATCAAGGTGAATGTAATGCATGCGATCTCTTTGGGTTTATACCTTTTATATGCCTTATGGTCCATCTAATGCTCGCTGTGCTCTTTTAAAACATCCAACAACTTACCTTTTTGCTCGTCATTTAGGGATGATGAGATGATTCTGCATAGAGTGCTTTCTTCTCCCAAATGCATATTCCAAAGTGTTGGGTAATGGTTTGAGCTCGAGTTTCGGTGGTGACTCTGATGATGGGATGATTTTCTTCTCTGATGGTGCTAGTTGTTCAACTCTTGACTTCCCGTTTATTAGTGTCCATGGATGGTCTTTGAGTCAAGTAGGGCGTTGACCTCATCGACTGATCTGTCAACATCAAAATCCAAACCAAAGTGAGTTAAACATGTTTGTAAAGGATCATCACTAAGGTTTGAAAGAAAAGTATCATCAACTAATGCTTGATTAAATCCCGTCAACAATTCCATCATCTGCATTGTGAGGTTGTTTGGCAATGTTGAAGATGTTGAGCTCCGTGTCATATTGCCAAAGGACAGCGCATGTTTTTCGATCCACTGCATTGAATGTGAGCATCGCGATTGCCAAGAAAGGTCGGCCTTAGGATAATGGGGATATGCTTCATGCGAATCTGTATTGGTTGAGTGTCGAAAATAAAACTTGTCTACAGGATAAGCACGTCCTTGTCTGACGAGGTATTTTTTGTGGACCCGTCTATGAACTCAACACCACCAGTTGGGTGTAATTCTCCCATCAAGTTTCATGAATACTTGAGTAAGGCAATAGTTTACACTGTTGCTCTAAATCGACAAAGCATTCTCGGTTGTGTGGTTCTCTATATCTCGGGAGATAGTGGGGAGTCAGGTCTTTATATTTGAGAGGAATTTTGTGTTGGAGTATAGAACTAACATTTTCTTTAAAAAGAACTTTTCTGACATGAATGTTTCTCTTTTTTTTTTAGTGCAAAGGTCTTTAGAAACTTGGCCATAAGATGGAACTTGTTTTATTGCATCAAGTAAAGGGATGTTAACCTGTTTTGAAGATCTCAAAAATCTCACTGTGGATTTTTTCTTCTTTCCTTTAGCTAACCTCTGAAATGGAGCTTTTGGAACATATTCTCGTGTGTTGGTTTCTTCTTTCTCCTCGGTGGTGAGTCTTCACATTCACAGTACAATTTGATTTTCTTTTATCAACCCGCATCTCCACTTTGTTGTCGACTTCTTTTCCTTTTCGCAATGTCATAACGGCTTTGACCTCTCCATGCTGTTGTGGTTAACTGGTACTTGCTTCATGCACTCCTTTAGGATTAGGCACTGGTTGACTTGGAAATTTACCTTTCTCAACAGTCATTGCCAAAGTCTGACCTGAAGAAGCAAGTTGTCCCACCATCTTCTCAAGGCTTAGGCCCGATTGGGCTTGTGAGTTGAAGTCTGCTCTCATCTCATTTTGTAGTCCATCAATGGTTCAGTTTTGTTGCTCGATCATGGAATTAGTAACATTCTTGACATTCTGGAATGCATTCTCCCATTGTCTGGGTTGAGAGTAATTCTGGTTCTGATTGTATAGTCTAAATGGTGGTTGAGAGGCTTGAGGAACTTAAGGAATTGGTTGCATTGGTGGAGCTGGAGCTGCTGGTGCATTCTGTTGAATCGCTGAGACCATGAAAAGTGGGTTATCTCATCCAGGGTTATATGTGTTGCAATATGGGTTGTAATTTGAAGGCTTTCTCATAACACTGATGGCATTGGCTTGATCTGAGTATGAGTCATGGTTATGTGGCTCTGTTGATTTAGCAGTCGTCAATGATGTTATTTAATAGGAAAGACGCCCGATTATCTCGCTTGGTTCTTTAATTCCCGAACTTGACTCATGATGTGAACCTCGTTCGCTCATTTAATTCTTAGTATTCTGAGAGATGGACTAGTTGTTGGGAATTATCCGACATCATTGGAAGAAATCCGAATCTCGATGCTACTTTTTGACATTAGCTCTCCTCCACATTTGCCATTAGCCATTCTTGCACATTTGGCAATAATCCCTCGAAGTATTGGCGTTGGTGCCATTCTCTGATCCCGTGATGTGGACACTTCAAGGTAGCCCGTTGAATC